>CABHPH010160525.1:70727-82785 GCA_902168325.1 Peromyscus nudipes | reverse complement strand
CTATCTATCTATCTATCTATCTATCTATCTATCTATCTATCTATCTATCCATCCATCCATCTACCTACCTACCTATCTATCTGTGTATGTGTGTTTTGAGACAGAGTCTCATGTAGTTCAGGCTGACCTTGACCTCACTGTGTAGCTGAAGACAACTTCAGACTTCTGATCTCCCTGCCTCCACATCCTAGTGCTGGGGTCGCATGTGTACTCCACTGTGCTTAGCTTACACAGTGCCGGCAATAGAATCCAGGTAAGCATTCTTGATCCTGTTGTCCTGCCCCCCCCCATCTCCCAAATGCTGGAATGTAGGCACGCACCTCCATCCCAGCCTCTCTCTATGCATATTTGACCATAAAGAAGCTCTTTGACTTACAAGGGACAAACTCTGTCAGCTGAACATATCTAAAGTTGGAAGTGCATGCTATATACCTAACCTCTAGAACATTCTTGCTGCACATCATAGCATACTGTAGGGTGTAATTATTTTTTTCCTAAGCATATGGCTGACGGCCCCGAGATGTATATGGATTATCAACTCTGCTCCCAACCCCCCCAGCCATGTGCCCTACTGTCCTATTTTGGCTCTTTTGGTTCTCTGCCTTCCGGGACTGCCTGCTCAATACCTCATGACATCTCCTTCCTTGACAGGTCTTCCCAGGGAATCTCTTCATTGTTCTGTCTCCTTCCTGGATGTAGTGGTAGCTGTTCCAGCTTTGACCTGGAAGTACTACCCCCACTGAGGCTTCTGGTAACTGTCAGCCTGCCTATGGCCTGCCCCTGAGGCGGGGCCAAGACGGGAACCCTTAAGACCTGAGATCCAGATGTGCTGGCTCTCTTGGTTCCTGGTGATCCTGGATGCTGGATGTAGACCAAGCAGAGTTCTCCAGAGAACATCGCTGAAATGCACTTTACCTCTCCCAGATCCTGTAACCTATCCCTTTATTTGTTGTAAGTTACCTCAAAATAAACCTCCCTTTTAACTACGTGGAGTTGCCTTAATAAGTCCCCCAATGTCTGGCACCCAACGTGGGGCAAACTCAACACCCCCCCCCAGCCATGTGCTCTACTGCCCTCTCTATTTTGGCTCTTATGGTTCTCTGCCTTCCTGGACTGCCTGCTCAATACCTCATGACATCTCCTTCCTTGACAGGTCTTCCCAGGGAGTCTCTTCATTGTTCTGTCTCCTTCCTGGATGATCCTTGGAACTCTGGGATCATCATCCAGACCAGACTTCTCTGCTGGGCCTGGGGCACGGAAGCCACCTACCTCCATAGGCCCGTGTCTCCTCTCACTCCTGTCATGGTCCTTCTCTGTGCCAGCGGCTGCAGGCATCGGTGCCACACTGGCCCTGGCCACCACAGCTGCCTTCCAGGGTGGGTGTGTGGCTCTTTGTGCTGCTTCCCTCACACCTACAGTTTCACCCCTCTCCTTTGCAGGGGCAGCGTTCTACTCAGCTTTGACTCAGCCTTGCCCACCCTGTGCCTCCACGGTGGCCAGGGCCGTGGCCACACCAGGAAAGAGAGCAGGGGCAGGACCCCGTTCTAGCCTTTGAGACTCTGCCTTCCCTGCAGCAGCGCAACCCGAGGGACTGCCTGTAGACCGGGGCTTTTAAGATGCATACTATGTAATCTGGGCTGGGGATGCAGCTCAGGCGTTAGAGTGCTTGCTTGGCATGCATGACATGCTGGGTTCGATATCCAGCACTGCATTAACCCAGCACGATGGCCTGCCTCCAATCTCAGCGCTTGGAAGGCAGAGACAGGGGTTCTGTGGTGCTACGTGGTTAGTGAGACTAGCTGTATCGGTGTGCTCTGGATTCAAGTGAGAGAGCCTGTATCTATCTCCATATAATAAAGTAGAAGCAATTGGAAAGTCACATATGCATGCACACACACCTGTGCCTAAACACATGCAGACGGGCAAACATAATGCATGCACAGTACACAGATACACATAGAAAGGCGCATTATTGGGGCTGCAGACCCATCAACTTATAGAATCTGTCTGGGTTCAGGAATCTGTGTTTTCATTGTCCCCTTCTGGGGGCTTGCTGGCTTGCTGTTTTGGGACCTGGTGTTATGTACTACAACAAAGTCAAGAACTTTCATGCTCGAGCCTGGGCAAGTCTCCAGACGCGTTTCTCACCTGTCTGTTTCTTTCCCATCTCTCCTGTCACATCCACGTGGCCGTCTTGCCTATCTTATCTGGTCCATTCATGGCTGGAAGAAATGTGTTCAAGGAATCGTTTTTGAACACATTCAGGTGGTTTGTCTTTAATGTTCTCAGTGTATCCCAGTAGGGGATTTGCTCACAAAGAAGTTGAGCCTCATTAGGGCTAACAAACTGTCCTGTTCCCTTGGCTGGGAAAGTTCCATACAGAGGGAGGAAGACTAGTGGGCATGCGTACTTCCTCCTCGGGTTCTTGGCTTGGACAGGTTCCTAGGGGTGATGGATTGCAGCGTGCCCTGAAGCCGAGCTGCTGAGAGACAGAGTTTGTGCGCTGCATTTAATGAGTAAGCGCTCCTGAGCCAGCTGGAGACAAAACCTTTCAGGAGATCTGCAAGGGCCATGAAGGAAGGTTTTATTTCCCTAGGCAGCTCCAGATACATTTTCACCCAGTGGGCCCCAGCGAGAAGACTGGAACAAAACCATCTTTTTTTTTTTTTTTAACCCTGACTGTTTGTGAAATAGAGAATATTTTTAGCAAATCTGAAAGCTTTGGAGACAAATCTCATTCGTCAGGTCGCTGCTCAAAGCAGGCACTCAGCAAACCTTTTTGGATGCTGCTGGATATTGCTCAGAGCCTCCTGAGAATGGGCTCACTGAGGGAACTGGATGATGAAGATGTCAGCCAGCCTGACCGTAAACCATCATCTTTATGACTCCGTAAAGAGGATCATAGACAATCGCTAGGATGTCATCTGTGAGCGTAAGGCCCACTTCCCCGAAGTCCTTGTTTCTATCAGGAAACCACACCACACCATGCTCTCAGCACTGTGGCTTAGTTCAGCTTTCTGTAAAATGGCAGCTTTTTTTTTTTTTTTTTATCGGAGCCGATCAGGTTTGCAATGATCCCAAGGGCACAATAGTTGTGCCCTCTTTGATTGGTGTCTGGGGTACTGGGTGTGATTTAGAGAGTTAGAAGAAGGGTGGAGAGAGAACCAGGGTTTGAAGGACTATGCAGGTGCAGTTGGGGGGTATTAAAAAAGAGAGACATGCTTACGCGAGGTTGGGATTTCTTTACCATTCTTTGCCATTTAGTCAGAGTCTGCTTGGGCTGGGCTGGCGCTTGGAGGGGGGAGCGGCAGCATTGAGAAGACAGAGGTCATAGCCACGGTGCTCACAGCGGGCAGTGACAATGGCAACAGCATTAGGCCACTAGAGAGAATGCGGGAGACCCAGTACAGTGAGATTCGGATGGACAAAGAGAAGTTCAGAAAAAAGTTCTAGAAGGATGTTGCAAAGAGCAGGATGCGCAGCTTCTGGGTCCAAGAAAAGGCATCAACACAAGGGACTTAGGATCGTGGGTGGCTGCGGGAGAGGATGTGGCGGGGCAGGAGCTTGTGGAGGAACCTGCCGGGTAGGTTCCTAACTACTGCCTAAGGGCATTAGTCCATGGCTAACCATGCGGAGTACTTCTGCTACTCTAGGGAAGTCTGTGTGCTGAGAACACATTGAAATGCTGTGTTGCTGGCCAGCAGATTCATCATTTTATAGCTCATGAAAAGCCCATCTGCCCCTTAGCCCCATGGCTGTGGGGGTGATCGTACCACCTTATGGAAAAACACACAAAGGAAAGAATTGTCCCACTCTCTCCCTGCAGCCTTTGAAATCAGGGGTTACTTGGACTGTGCGGCCTCTGGGGAGGAAGGCCCTGCTTGGGGACGTTGAAAAGCTGATGCCCGTGGAGATGAAGCTTGCAGAGAGGCTGTGCTCATAGCCACCTGTCCCTGGACCTTGCCTTGGAAGATGGCCAGCCTTTGGCTAAGAACTGGTTGCTGATAGCTTTGGGGCTTGGCTCCAGGCTCTTGTCTCCTGAGTGCTGACAAAGAAAAGATCCCTTGGCTTCCTTGAGTAAAAGCTTGGGTACTGCCAAGGAGTCAGGATGACCTTAATTGACTCCAGAAAGCATTATTCCCAGGACCACTGACTTTGGACTTGTCTCTAGTGCTGGGTACACTGGCTGGCTTCTCTGTGGTTCCCCAGGATAAAGTTTCTTTTAAAGCCTGTGTCCCACTCCCTTTACCCATCCTCTACTGCCCCAGAATCCCAAGCTTCCCTTTTTAGGACAGTGCGTCTGTGGTGATCCAGGAATCCGCTGAGATCATGAGCTTATGTGTTTGAATCTGAGACAGTCTCAGGTCCACATTATTTATGGATGACACTAGTTATGGGCTATTCTTTTTCAGCTAGATGTAGCACCGAATAGGAAATCCCAGTTATAGTGCAGGCAGGCAGGGGGCCTGGAGAGGTCACTGAGCCTGCTCCTCAGGAGTCAGCAACAGGCAGGCCGCTGACTTTGCCTCCTGTATAAAGATAGGTATGTTGTCCTCACTTGGAATAGGAATCTGTCCCCCAAAGCTGGAGATCAATGGTACTTGTGGGATCTGCGAGATCACAGATGGAAGCTGTTCTTTCCTCCAAGCATTATTACTGTGATTCGTAGACAACGTGTTTATAGAGTTGGCAGTTGCAAAGGACACCGCTTCAGATAGGCAATGATAAGTCCAAGCGTCTTTAGATGAAAAACCACAGTCTCCTCCTGCCTTTCCTTAAATGGCAAGCTTCTCCTTTCCATACAACCCGAGTAGTCAGTGTGAATCGTAACCTTTCTTATTTATAAAAGTAATTCATGCTTGTAGAGGATCCAGACAGCAAAGAGATTAAAAGAGGACTGATATTGTCAGCTCACTTGTGCCAGCCATGCTGTCCGTCTGCCATCGCCCCTGCCACATGGCTGAACCAACTTGAAAAGGCTGCCTGGTCTTGCAGATCTCAGGAACCTTTGAGTTAGGAAAAATCTAGTTGTTCCATGCTTCAGTTTCAAGTTCAACCAAAAGCCCACCTGTATGTCCTCCTCTACACAGCCTGTGCTGACCCCTCTGGCTCCCAGGCCTTGCTGTGCTCCCCTGATGAGAAAGGCAGTCCTCCAGTACAGGGAGAGAGAGGGCACACATGACATTTGTTTTTGCTCTTGGATGGGGCTGATGGCATTGTTTCTTCAGGCTGCTGGTATGTCTGTGTGGCAGGCCCATGAGGGTGGAAGCCAGTGTTGTGTCATCTGACGGCTCATACAGCATGTGGATCACGGTGGGAATGGTTGACCTGATAGACATTGGGACTCTGCCTCTGCCCTGAGTTCTCCGGCAGCTCCTTTCTCTGCCCCTGAGGTCACTTACAACAACAAACTGTGGTCTCTAGATCCCTGTGGAAACTGTCATTTGGAGAACGGGAGCCTGTCTGTCAAAGGGCAGAGAGGGCGACATTGATGTGGAAACATGTCAGTTCCTGGTCAAGTGGGCAAGGCCTGGAGGGAACACAGGAATTGTGCCCCTCTCAATTACATATGCATCTCCCAGCATGGCTTTTCAGGGCTGTTTCAGGCCTGGAGTGATGGAGTAGACTTGTAACATGATATTTCTTGGTGAAATAGGGCAAGATTCCAATCTGGATCCAGAATTTTCTAGTTGAGTTATTGCAGGCAACATATGATCTTTTTAGAACCTTGTTCATTCTTTTGTTAAAAAAGAAAGTAAGAGAAAAGAAAGAGTGGAGAATACTATTACGATGGTTATTTTAGAATTTCAGGTGCCTTTGGCAATAGAGCAGGCACTTACTTCCCTGGGGCATGCATGGGCAAGTATCTATGTGCTCCATGAGCTCATTAATATGTGGAGTGCCGTGTGAACGCATCTCTTTCCTGTTCATTCGACTGTGGGTGGTGAGCGTTCCTATAAGCTGGGCACAGATTTATATGTATTAACTCATAAATGAAAGTAGGTACAATTATTTTTTTCTATGTATTTCTTTTATTTTTTCAGAAAAGGCAGCAAAAGCACGGGAAGGTTAATACTTTGCCCAAAGCTCACAGCTATCAATAGTGAGGTTCTAGCTCTAACATAGACGAGTCGGATGTAGAGCCAGTGCCCGGGGGCTCTGATGTCAGTGGGTTCAGGGGTCAAAAAGAAAGGATTTTTGACATCTTGAAAGACAACACCCCACAGCTCAAGAGCTACAGGATTTCTGGACTCTGTGTTTCCCAATCTGGATGCGGGCAGCAGGAGAGAGAAGAAACATTGTCTTATTTCCTTTGACTCCATATGCTTCCACCTCTCACACAGTGAAGCCCCGTACCAGCCACTGTGCTTGGCCCCCACCATGCTCCTCCACCAGAGCTTATGTCTGACAGAATTTCTCCTGTGACTTCAGCAGGCCGTCGTCAAGTCCTAATGTTCTTGTGATATTCGAGTCCCGGGTTTTTGTTTGTTTACTTCTGAGTGTTCCCAGTTATATCCCTGGCAAGTTGTCTGAGATGGATCCCACTGAGGGACCTGCTATGTTCCCCCGACAGGGGCTTCCGAGTGGCAGGCTCCATTTCCCACAGTCCCTCACAGCTTGACTCTGGCCTGTGGCCTGGCTTCCCCCAGGCAGATCTACCTCATGGGATTTGGAAGAAGTGAGTGGACAGCATGAGGCAGGGCCATGCTTTCACTGTGCCTACAGGATTGTGGGAGCTTTGGGTTTGCCTATGACAGTCACAGCAGAAGTCCCACTCTCCTGGAGCAGAGTATGGGGTGGCTTGCATCAGCAGGGGAAACAGTGGCTTTCTTGTCAGCTGGCACCTCCATCGTGAGCAGAGCCTTATCTGGGAGTTGTTGCTAAGATCTCAGGTCCCAGATCACTCAGCAAGCCTGCTTATCACTTTTGTAAAGACCTAAGCAAGCCTGCTTATCACTTTTGTAAAGACCTAACTTCCCCCATAAGCCAAGGTGTGAATTAGGTCATTGAGCCTGAGCTGCGGTAGCTCTTTTTATTGTTGCCGAAACTTAGCGGGAATTTTGTTGTTTTGTGTTTTCAAGCATCATCGATTCATGGTATGTAAGAGGTCTTCGAATTCCTTTCCCAATTAGGACATATGCCCTTCACACCGGGCACCGAAGATCAGTGAGCTTCCTGCATGGATTGCTCAGCCTAGCAGGTGAAATCCTGTTTCTACGAGAAGCCACCGAGGACCACATTGTTCCCATTGCTAAGATCTTGTCCGGTGGCTCTGTGTTGCTGTCTTTAGCTGTGTGTCTGCCAAGGATTTTCTTGGCTTGTTCTCGCCTGGAGAGGAACAGCCTGTCCTCCGCTGCTCTGTTCTCCAGGGAGCTCATCAACGCACCCACCTTCCTCTGTGTGTCTCTTAGGGAATCCTGATGCTGATCCCAGCAGCCTCCCCCTCCTTTCCTTTGATGCTGCCTCTTCAAGTTCTTCTAGGGCTGGCTGCCCGGCTTGCTCAGTGCTACAGGGCAGGGCATGAGCCACAGTCTGGATGCCTTTTCCCCTGAAGAATTCCTCTTAGAAGGGTGTCCACACACAGTTGTCCATTTATCACAATGAGCCTCAACCTCAGATCCAGCCTGGGAGGATCAATGTGTGCTCCCATCCACTGATTGCTCCTCTCTGGTTTACCGCAGGTGAGGGGTCCCCGTGCATGGCTGACTTTGCACTCTTGGAGGGATGAAGCATTCATAATAACTGAAATAAGCACCAGGCTGCTTGCTTTGGAGCCTTGTACCTTCTAGTGGCATGTGCATGGCAATTGTAGCTGTCAATTGCTTTTAAACTGTAGCTCATGGCCCTTTAGTAGGATATCAGACTAATTAAGGGTTTGCTTAGCATTGAGCATACAGGAGCAATACAAACAAGAATGGTAAGTATTGTCCTGGACAACTCTTGCTAGTTGTATGTGTGTTAGTCAGGGAACACTAGAGAACAAAACTAGCAGGACACACATACACACATGCACACACTTGCACACACATTTACTGCAAGGAATTGACTTATGTCATATTAGGGGCTGGCCAAACAAGGCTGAAATCTGCTGGACGGGCTAGCAAGGAGGACAGCAGAAATTTTTGGACACAGGTTGAGATTTCCATTCCTAACTAGACGTTCTTATTCTTCAGGAAATCTTCAGTTCTACTCTTCAGGGCTCTCACACAACATTTTAAAGCAACCATTGCAATATGCATGTGTACCCGGGATTGTGATTTAACAATGAACTGTGAACTGTGATTTGAAGGATGGGATGGAGTGGGGAGCTCACTACCATCTCATGCCTCTGGTTTGGTTTGGGGCCTCTGATTTGGGCAGATGCATTCAGCTTTAGCCCTTCCCCCTGCCTCTCACTCCAGGCTGTATAGGCCTGAGGGAGGGAGGGAGCAAGAAGGCCGATGATGCTTATTTCCATTATTGTAGAAGTTGAGTCCCTCTGAGGGTGTGAGTCAGCCATGCACAGTTACGCTTCACACCTGGTAAGTGAGGGTGGAGTGGAATCAGTGGGTGGAGGCGTTCCTGGATGTTCCTAGCCCAGCTCTGGAAGTGAGTCTGATAATAGTAAATGGACAGAGGGAAGAACTGAGTCCCACAGGCCTCGGGGAGATGGTAAGTTCCAGGAAGCCAAGTCCCATAGGAGGAAGAGGCAGGTAGTTCCTGTGAATGGAAGAATTCATGATCATGCACATTTTCCTAATTGCAATAAATCAATGTGAGATGTACATGGTGACACAGGTCTGTAATCCCAGCACTTAAGAGGCAGAGACAGGATGATCAGAGTCTAAGGCCAACTTCAGTTATATAAAGTTTAAAGCCTGCCTGGGTTGCATTAGACCCTGTCTCAAAAAGTCCCCAAATAATCAACACCCCCCCAACACCAAATAACCCAAATCCAGAAAAACCAAACCAAACAAAAACAACAAAATGAAAAGCCAATGTGTGCAGGAGACAGCAGATTCTCATCTTGCCCTTTGCAGCCCAGCTGTTTCACAAAGGAAGAGCTTACTCATAATTCCCAAGCTGAGGATACTTCTAGAAAGAACATCTGACATCATGGCTAAACAAAGAAGTCATAAATTGTGAATGTATATAAAAAAGAAGGTCCCCTAAGTGAGGCTTCTCTAAATTGTATGTGTCTTCCTGAGGGAGCAGTCCGTTCATCCATCAGCATCAGCTGGCCAGGAAACCCTGGAGGTGCCGGTTTAGAACACTGACAGAGATGAACGGAAAGACAGTTTTCAGGGGGTGCTGTAGCCTGAGTATTTGTGAACTAGCCAAATGCACACGTTAAAACTAACTCCAAAAGTGACAGAATTAGGCACGTGGGAGGTGACTGGGTCGTGAGGATAGAACCAGGAATGAACGGGATCAGTGCCTCTATAGGGGCTCCAGACAGGTTCCTTGCCCCTCCCACCAAAGGAGGGACTATGAAGAACATACAATTAGAAACAAGGAAGGCATCCTTTCTGCAGGTGCCTCGATCTGGGGCTTCCAAGCCTTCAGAACAGTGAACAGTACATTTCTGTTGTCTTTAAGTCCCTTGGTGGGTAACGTTTTGTTACAGCAGCTAGCACAGGCTAAGTCAGTGGTTCTCAACCTCCCCAATGCTTTGACTTCCTAATACAGTTCTTCATGTTGTGATGACCCCCAACCACAAAATAATTTTGTTGCTACTTCATAACTGTAATTTTGCTAATGTTATGAATCATAATGTAAATATCAGATGTGGGACCCTAAGGGGTCACGACCCACAGGTTGAGAACCACTGGATTAGACGCGGCACTGTAGCCCAGTGTAGTGAGGACGGAGGAAGGAGGCCCATACCAGGCTGGGTAGAGAAGGCCAGCAGCAGGAGAGCCTGCAGTGTGCCAGGTACACAACACTCTGGAGATGTAGGGAAGAGGGTGATGGAGTCAGAGTAGAGGGTCCAGTTGGGGGATGCCGCCCCAGAGGCACACTCTGCCTGGGGGCACATAATGCAGCATGTTTACTGAAAGCCACTGCCCCCATGACTCAGGCTGCCTATTGTTTTCCCCAAACCAGCCACTGGGTCTGGATGACTGAGCTTGTTTTTGTTTTCAAAGGCACAACGATGTAGTAAGGTCTGTGCAAGATCCAGCCAGCCAAAGCTAGGGCATGGATCGGGGCACAACCCTAGCTGAGGAGCTGTTGGAATTGGATGGCTACCGAGGGAGGGATCATCAGTTTTCTTTGGATGCGGCTCCTGATAGGCTGCCCGTGTTCCGGAGCATGGTCTTCTACCCATGCACATGCTGACAGCACTGAATGGGCTCAATAGGTTTAAAAAAAAAAGTCCATGAAGCTGGAGGGGAAACGGTGGTGCCGGGAGTAAAGGAGGAGTGGGAAGGGAGGAGGTGGGATGGCTTTGATCAAAACACATTATAGCCATGCACGGGGTTCTCAAACAATAAATGAAAAGAAAATCTAATCCAGAGGAGGTGCCATTCCCAGGTAATGTCATTGAGTTGAAGAGCTTCCTCAGTTTCCCTCAGCTGAGCAGCGATCACAGGAGTCTCCATGACGTTCCTCTGGACTCTTCTTTTGGTGTGCAGCACTCCACAGTGTTTTTCTTCTTCGTCCCTCTGGAGAGCCTTCTTGGCCATTGCATCTGAATACTTATTAGATTTTGCTTCTTGACCCTCCCCTCCGACTGTCCCAAGCTGTCCTATTTATAACTTGCAGCTGTTGGCAGGTCTGCACTGTTAGCCTTTGGGGAGACGTACATAGGCTGGGTTGCTTGTGAGTTGTCTGGGAACACAGGCCGAGGCGAAGGAGACACCCAGGCGAGCTTTTTCTCTCAGAATTTATGATGAAAAGTTGGATTTCTTGAGCCAGGAGTTTACGATGGACAACGGCCCTGTGTTTGTAATTTTGCAGAAAGATGGGGACAGCACATTCCGCTTCGGCAGGAACTGGCTAAAACCAGCTTTTTGACTCACAAATTAGTCAATAACTCTCTAGCAAAAATTAGAAATTGTGGCTTCAGTTAAAAATTGCTTCTGTTAAAGTAACTTTAAAAAGAGGGAGGAGGAGGAGGAAAGCCACCCCAAATGGAGTATTTGGGGCAAAATTTAAGGGTTTGGGACTAAGAATTTTTCTTACAGAACTTGCGTCTTAAGTAAGGTCATTTCATAGTGTGCTGAAATGAGACATGTGCTCTAAGGAGACATGTGCTGTGGAGGGGGTTAGTGGAGGTAGAGATGGATGGACAGACACATCAGGCTGGGTTAAGGTATGAATCATCCACACTCTACCCACCCTGTTAAGTGTATATAATTTCATGTTGACCTTTGATGGGCTCCCAGGCATTCAGCAAGCTGTGCCTTCCAAAGGCTTTTCCTGCTCACCATCAAGGCCTGAAGTAGGTGCCTTTGGAGAGCTGGCCTCCTCACTCTGAAAAGCTGTGGGGCTCGCCTCTTGCCTGAATCGTTTTGTCCCCGGTTCTATTAGTTAACTTTGGATCGTGCTCTAACTCATGTGTCCTCATCCTGCAGCACCTGGAGCCGTTCTCCATCCCCACTGCTGTTTTTGGGACTCCTGCCCATCTCACTTTCCGCTTCGTGGAGGCTTAGATGAAAACGTGTTTCTGATGCTCTGTATTGTGGCCTGGGAGGAACCCGAGGGGAGGCTTCCCTTCTCCAAATTTGTCTCAGACTTTAGCATGTCAAAACTCATTGTAGTCAAAGTCAGCAGAGCCCCCAACCTCCGGTTCGCTCATTGCCTGACAAGCCCAAGGGCTTCAGAGCAGCTTCAGTTCTTGGGTGAACCAGACAAGGTGGTTTGACTGAATCTCAAAACGCTGCTGCCGAAGAGCTTTGTCAAGCTTTGTCTGTGTTCAATGCAGGGGGAGTAGCACTTTTTTGTATGTGTTGCCAGTTATGTGCCAATGCACTTTCAATCTTTTACCCCTCCCCCCTTTTTGTTTTTTTCTTCGAGACAGGGTCTCTCTGTGTAGTTTCGGTGCCTGTCCTGGATCTCGCTCTGTAGACCAGGC
>CABHPH010160525.1:22922-70627 GCA_902168325.1 Peromyscus nudipes | reverse complement strand
CCCCCCCCCCCCCCCCCCCCGCTTTGATGCCCTTTTAAATGAGAGCAAAAAAGATGGTCCACTCCTGGTGCTCTTTAGTTTACAGAAGCTGGTACATCCTCAGCCCAGGGTCAAAGATGGTTGAGCACATATTTCTCTCCTGTGCCAGCTCCTATGGCTCCTAGATGGCACAGACTGTGTATTGGGCTTATCCTGGTGAGTGCTGAGTAGTTGGCACCACACAGGGTTGTGGAATGACTGAGTGAGCGATCCATCCCTGGTCTAGGGAGTCAAAGTTGTTGTTACGCTGTTCATATTACTTGGGACCGGTTCTGGAGTGGTAGCTATGGCTGCCAGGGACCAGGCCGGGAAGCAAGGGATGAGGAGAATAGAGTTGGCATTTCAGCCTGGCTTTTCAGCACCTCTGTCTTCTCTTTTAAAAAAGACCTAATAAGAGAAGATAGTTTCCAAGAATTCTAGCACAGAGAGTCCTTTAAAGAGCATGTTGGCCATCTCAGTTCTTTTTATTCCATTCCTGTTAAACAGAAGGGGGGAGGTGTTACTCATCTGTGCCCTGTAGAGGACATCCATGTGAGGGCAGGGGTAGTGATGACCAAGAAAACAGTCCAGCGACAGTCCCCGATCCACCTCCTTTCCCCACAAACTAATGCTGAAATGCCCCTTCTATAGTCCCAAAGTGAAACTGATAGCTGAGATAACCTGCCCACCCATCTCCCCGTGGCAGAGGGGCACAGCAGTCCCAGCACGCAGGAAGCTGAAGTGGGAGCATCTGAGCTTGGGAGACGAGCCAAGAAGAAAATCAACAGCCTCAAAAAAAAGATACTGTGCTTGCCATCATCTAAGGGCGGAATAAGCGGTACCCAAGAGAAAATATTTCACATTTAACAATGAAGTAGAAGGGTTTCAGTGAATGGATTCTGTACTTATGAGATGTAACTTAATATTCATTGAGCAGTTTTCAAACTTTAACCATATATGACCCTTTGAAATAAGGGCTAAATATGTCTACTCGTACGTAGTCATAGGCCTATTGAGAGTGTAATAGCTTTGGTTACGAGGCTGGGCAGCTATGCTTGCTTACAAGCAATAGAGGCGCTGAGAGGCATTGCTGAAGGTCACAGGATTGTCCCGAATGGAGAGTGACTCCTGGAAACATGTTTGTTTGTTTGTTTGTTTGTTTATTTATTTATTTATTTATTTATTTATTTGGTTTTTTTAAAAGAGGCTGTCCTGGAACTCCCTCTGTAGACCGGGCTGGCCTTGAACTCAAGAGATCTGCCTGCCTCTTCCTCTGGAGGTCTACGATTAAAGGCTTGTACCACCACCTCCCAGCTTGGAAGGTGGTGGTACATTTATTTTATTTATTTTTTAACATAATTCTTTATTGATTCTTTGGGAATTTCACATCATCTTCCCCAATCTCACTCACCTCCCAGTCCCTCCATATCTGCCCTCACCCCTGCAAAATGCCCCTTCCAAATTCCCCCCCAAATTAATTCAAAACAAAACAAAACAAACAAAAAAACTCCACCTCACTCCTCCGTCTTTCCAACACCTCTTCATTCATCCTAGTGGCATTGGGAGCTGCGATGTGTGACACAGTTTACCCTTTTGTTCAGTCATCCCCGCCCACAAAGTGTTCATTGCAATGAGTCATTGGTCTGGTTCAGGCCTCTGGCACATCATTATCACTGGACACTCTCCAAAACTTCCTCTCAGATATCTTGCTGTTTGCCCTGAGTCCTAAGGATTCTGCGGTTATTGTTCTGTAGGACCAGTCTCTTCAAGCACTCCAGCAGGTCATAGATGTGGTAGATGTTAGGATGGGCCAACTCAAGGCCCAGGACATGAGTCTGGGTGGTAGCTGAGCTGGTTGGTTCAGGCCACTGGGACCACCCCGCTCAGGTGAGAGGCAGAGCCAGCTCTCCTTGGCCCATGTCATGGGGCCAGGTGAGGGGTGGGGCCATTACTCTAGAGTGGGGAGCCATTCCAGCTTTGATCTGGAAGTTCCAACCCCCATTGAGGCTTCAGTAACTGTCACGCCTATAAGGCGGGGCCAAGAGAGGGCCCTGAAGACCTGAGATCCGGATGCGCCGGCTCTCTTGGTTCCTGGACCCTGGACGCTGGAGGTAGACCGAGCAGAGTTCTCCAGAGAACACCACCGGACTGCGCTATGCCTTTCCCAGACCCTGCAACCTATCTATCCCTTCACTTGTAAGTTACATCACTAGATAAACCTCCCTTTTAACTACGTGGAGTGGCCTTAATAATTCCACCAATAGGGCGCAGCTCTCCCATGAGGGGTAGGGCTGGTTCTCCTTGTGGAATGTCTATCAAGGGTCAGGGCCAGCTATCCTAGAGCCAGTGAAGGGCGGGACCTTGGATTTCAACACACATGGTTCCTATGACCCCGCATGGCCCCATGTGGCAGCACAGGCCACCCAGATTAGCATGGCTACTGTGGTAGTATGGCCCTCAGATACCAACATGGCTACAAGCTGTGGCCCAGACCCTGGGCATCCTTGTGGTTTTTGGTGTACCATGGGCCTCGGACATCAACACAGACCCCAGCTGTGGTAGGACCACGGACCCAGACATGATCTCCGGCAGCAGCCCAGGCTCGGATGTCACCATGGCCCCAGGTGGCAGTGCAGGCAAAACTGATCTGTATGGCCCCTGTGTCGAAGTGGCCCTTGGACACCAACATGGCCCCAGGTGGTGGCCCAGACCTCTGGCATTGGCATGGCCTTCGATTGTATCAGGAGCCACAGACATCATTGCAGACCCTGGCTGTAGCAGGGCCTCAGACCCAGACATGGCCCTCGGCTGCAGCCCGAGCCCTGATGTCACCGTGGCATCTTGTGGCAGTGCAGGCCACTCAGATCTGTTTGTTTCCAGCTGCAGCATGACCCTCAGATCCCCACCTGGCCTCAGGTGACAGCCCAGACCCTGGTCATCTGCACAGCCTTCAGCGGTTACTGAAGTCATGAACATCAATGCAAACCCTGGCTGTTGCAGGGCCATGGACCCAGACATGGCCCCAGGCAGCAGTTCTGGCCTGATGTCATTATGTCCCCAGTCGTAGCACAGGCCACTCACAGTAACGTGGCCCTCATGGCAGCACAGCCCTCAGACACCAAAATGGCCACAGGTGGCAGCCCAGACCCTGGGCATCTCCATGGCCTTGGTGGCAACATGGGTCATGGACAACAACAAACCCTGGCTGCGGTAGGACCACAGACCCAAACATGGCCCTTGGCATCAGCCCAGGCCTGGACATCACTCTGGTCCTAGGTAGCAAGCAGGCCACCAACATCAGCCCATTCCTCACTGCTCTCGCTTCTTCAGATCTGCCTCTTACCAGGGCACAGGAACCATTCTGCCTCTTTTTCTCCCATTTCCCCACCATAGACTTGCTCATCATAATGGCACCCTTGTAGCACTGGGAGAGTGGGGGCTTTGGATGCCTTCAGGCAGGATGGGCTTCGAAGACCCAGGCTGCCAAGTGGGTGTGTCTTCCGCCCGCTGAGCTGCGTGGCCATTTGATTTTTGTGCATGTGTGAGATGTGAAATAGGTGCCCTGTCATGTGTGTGGAAGTCAGAGGACATCTTGCAGGAGCCAGGTCTCTGTTTCTCCATGTGGATCCTGGGGACTGAACTCAGATCATCGGACTTGACAGGAAGAGGCACCTTTGCCCACCCGATTCATCTCACCAGCCCCCCTCATTTACTTAAATACATTAACTATCATCTATTATCATTGTGATTCAGGTAGTCATAAACTGGCAAGTGTCTCAAAGCAATGTCCAGAGGTGAAGAAACCACCAAGTAGACCCCCAGGGAGCGGGGAAACGGGTAAGTTTACATTGTTGGGGAGACAGGGTTAAGCTGCTAGAAATATGTGGTACAGATGCTCATGGGCCACCCACTTGGACAAATCCAGCAAGCCTTTGGCTAAATGGTCCAAACTCTGCAATCAGGGGGCTGGTCCAGGAACCCAGATTTGGTGGGGGTGGGGCAGGGTAGGTAGGTAGGTAGGAATGACTAAGGAGTAGGGAGTTGAGGCAGAAGGATTTAATCATCCCCTCAGATATTAATTAAATAATTAATTATAAATTATGAATAAAAATAAAGTTAAGTAAGAAGAGAGGACAAAAAGTAAGCCAAAATAGAATCCTCCAACCAGGCCATATTTGGACATCATTCAGAGGCAAAATGCCAAGGAGGAACCTTAGAACAGAGCAGGTGAAAATGAAGACAGTGCTCTCAGAAGGAGCTGCCATGAAGGACAGGAGCCATGCTCTGCGGCTTCTTCTTCTGCTCTAACCCTCATGACCACCCTGGTGAGGAGTCACTAATGTCCCCTAATTTACACCCGGGGGCTGGAGGGTCAGGGGCAGGGGGGACTACAGCAAAGAAACGGGAAATAACCTGTCCAGCGGTACATGGGTGGGAGGGGGTCCCCATTAGTTGCTTTTCTCATTCTCTTCACAGTGACAGCACCCCCTGGAGAGCAGCTTTGTTGCTGGATCCTAACAGCTCCCTTGGGGGAGGGGATGAGAAGGCGCAGCATCAACGACACAGACACCGGGAGTCAGTTGAAGGCAAACAGCAGACTCATTTATTCAATAGCGAGGAAGGCCTTATATACCCTCCTCCCAGCACCCAAGCTATGTCCCAATCTGGTGGTATTGCGTGGTTGTTCCTCACTGGCTGGGCACAATCAGGAACAATGACAGCAACCAGGAACTCTGACAGTGCCTGTTGCTAGGCCCTTAGGCAGACTCCAGGTTGGCTCATAAGGAAGTACATTATGTGCATGTCTTGCCAACTGGTCTCAGCCAATTTCCTCGACTCTATGGGCCTGTCCCACTACATGAGGAGGAAAGGCTTATGTTGGCTCATGGTATCAGAGGATCCATCTCTTGGCTCTGTGCCCTTGGCAGGAGCTTCTGGGTGGCAGGAGCCTGTGGTGGAGGAGTGTCTTTGTTTCTTGGTGGTTAAGAAACAGAGAGAAGGACAATACAATTCCAGGGACATTCCTAACCCACTTTGTCTATGTAAGACCCAACTCCTAAAGTTTTCAAAGCCTCCCGGAATAGTGTGGACAGTTGAGGATCGGTCTTACAATGCATGTGTCTCTAAGCCCAGGCACTTTATAGCCAAACCATGATAGAAACCAAATAGTTGGACTGCTGAGGCTGCACTTGAACCATTTGCTAATTAAATTGTTAAGTTAAAAGAGGTAAACAACTGTGCCTTGAATGCAGTGCTTGCAGAAAAGTGCTTCAAAGCTTGGGGTTTCACCCGACACAGCTGAGTTGGGGACTGTGACACTTGGCCACCATGAATGAGCCTTCCAAGCAGGTGGAAGACCAAAGCCAGCAGCAAGCTCCTAGGCTCCATCAGCCTTGGTGACCCCTTCTCGGCCCAATCGTGAAGATGGAAAACGTATCATTGCAGATTATACTTCTCAACAAATCACAGCTTATTCCACAAAATAGATCTCCCTGGACAAGTGAATAAATGGATGAACAAAGAAAGCATGTGTTCAATTTATTCCATCGATCAAGTGAATGCAGTATTAAAATGTGGGACACAAAAGTTGGATTGTACCGCTGATGCTGACAATTCCTAGCTCTTCTCAGTAGTGTTGCCCTCCACATGGAGCCACGTTTCCTACAGTCTTAGGAAGAATTTCCTGGCACCAAAGCAAGAGATGAGTTCTAACTCGGCCCCACGGAATGAAGTCAAGCCTGGACTAATGTGTTGGAGAATGCCTTCCTGCCGTGTTTCCTGAAATGCTCTTTATAGAAAAGTTATGAAATCTGCTGTTTATCCTGGACTTGGAGGGATGCTGGGCTTTGTCAGTCTTCTCCAGGAGAGGAGGTATCAGGTGAAAAGCAAAAACTAAACACAAAATAACAATCACAATCCTATTGAGGTTGTGGCTGTGTGGTAAAGAGGAGCAGATAGGTCTGGGGAAGCTGGGAGGCAGGCTTCGAGTTCACCTCTCTTTCTGTCTCTCTCCCTGTCTCTCTGTCTCTGTCTCTCTCTCTCTCTTATTTTTTCGAGACAAGGTTTCCCTGGGTAACAGCCATGGCCATCCTGGAATTTGCTTTGTAGACCAGGCTGGCCTCAAACTCAGAGATCCGCCTGCCTCTGCCTCCTGAGTGCTGGGATTAAAGGCGTGTACCACCACCTCGCTTCTCTTTCTCTCCCCTCTCTCTTCCTGCTTTTTTGTTTTCTTTTTGTTTTTCTTGGGACAGGGTCTTATGTAGCTCAGACTGACCTTGAACATAATACAGAGTTGAGGAAAGAACTTCTGATCTTTCTGCCTCCACCTCCCAGGAGTGGAGATTAGGCCTCGTTTATATGGTTCTGGGGAAGCATTCTATCAGCTGAGCTACCCTCCATGTCTTGGATGTTCATCTCTGTCCTGGGGCAAGCAGGAGAGAGCTGGTAGTGCATCAGTCCTTCTCAGGGCTTGGGCTATGGAGGAAAGCAGGGACACTGGGACTCTGATGCTGGAGACCACAGTTTCTGCAGTGCTGTAAGGCCTGGGGAGGCTTTGCCAGAAGTCTTCACAGGTCTGAACATTGGCGGGAACAAGAAGACGCTGTCAGAAAGGAAGCTACCAGATCTGTTGGTGTGGAGTAGCAGGTCCAGAAAAGCCTTGAGGAGGTGACCAGAGCTGAGAACAGCTGAGTCTTGAGAGTCCTCACACAGGTCAAGAGGATTGAGGGCACATCCAAGCAGAGGGGTGCTGTGGCAAAGCTCTGGATGTTGTGTGCACTGGGGAGACACTCTTTAGCAGGACTTGCTAGCCACAGAATACAGTGAAGTCACCAAGGCAAGCTACTAAATATTCAGGAGATGGATCAATGGTGTAGAGTGCTTGCCCAGCACTCCATCCTCCAAGCCTTGGGTGCACCATCTCTAGGAACCCATAACATCAGAAAGGTCATTCTCATGCCGTTTGTATCCAGAAGGAACTGTGAGGACTAGCACTGCATGAGTGTGCTTGGCTGGCCCCTGGGGAAGGAGGGGAGAGACACTAAAGATGGGGATGATGAGGTGAACGGGACCTTTTATTCCTGGGCATGGAGGAGGGGTCAGGAGACGGGCTGCTTTGGGGAAAGACCACACCAAGCAATGGCTGCCTCTTCCACCAGAAGCTAAGCCCCCGAGGTCTGCTTTTGCTACCATGGCACTGGCACCTGAGTGTCAGCACATAGTAGGTACACAGTATTTTGTGGATGAATGAATTGGGGGAGGAAGGAAGGATGGGCCGGTTGATAGTGACCGGAAGTTGGGAGGCCGCAGGCTCTGCCTGTGTGTGAGTCTCAGAGTCAAAGTCCATGGCATGGAGTGAAAGCACAGACGGAGCCCTGAACCTACAGCCATTCTGGCATATTTGAGCCCAGAGAGACCTCAAAGGGCTTCTTGGAGGCATTTCTATATAGTTTCTATATATTTCTCTCTATATATCTCCAGTATATTTAGGCATGTGTATGAAACGAGAAACATTTGAGATGTGGTCAAAATTGAAAAGCACTGTGAAGCCGGTGCCTCATCCCACCCCACTTCTGGAAAATTGCATTCTCCAAGCGCAGACAGCTGGGCAAGGGGACAGGGCTCCAGGGCAGGGGACCAGGGGACAAGCTCAGAGCTCATTCCTGCTAGAGCTTTCGGTCTGGGCTTGGCAGTTGTTTGGGGGGTTTTTGTGTCCTAGAGACATTTAACTCTGTACTTAATTTAAGTTTAATAGGCAGCTATTATGTTAAATAGAGACCAGCTGAACTGATTATTTAAGACAGAGTTATGGTCATTTAACAACTATGCGGTTTGACGGTTACATCTCAATGAGGCTTCCCGGTACCCTGCTATTATTACCATTCTGCATTTGCTAAGTGTCTTTTCTTTGGTGCTGCCCTCTCTTTAACCACTGCCTGAGGGGCCGAGAGCTTCCTGCTCTACCTTCCACCCCCAGACCGGTTTCTCTGCCCGGGTCTGAGGTACCATGAGTCCCTACAGGATGCACAGAGCTCGGGAAATGAGCTAAGATGGCATATGGCCATGAAGGAGGTTGGCCTCTGGGACAGGAGTGGGCTCATGGCTGCAGGCCAGCCACCTGTCAACAGAGGTTGGGAACGTCTCCCCACTGCAGCTTGGCTTGGCTGGGAAGCTCAGAAAGCACAGCTGGGCCCAGAAAGTGACCGAGGTACTAGAAGTGACCGAGGTTTCTAGAAGAAAAGAATCTACATGTAAGAGAGTAAATCAGGAGGAAAACTATAGAGGTACTCATTCAGGGAGACGTCTCCGATGTGGTATTATTTATGGTATGATTCACGGTCCCTTGCATGTCTACAACCTGGTTTGTACAACCTACAACAAAAATAGGAATTTTTGTAGTGTTATGTGAAATTGCCATGATATCCAAATGAGAGATGAACAGAGCCAACTCACCGAATGGAATAATCAATTCAGGCATGCCAGAAGTCATGTGCGGAAGCCACACCCTGTCATGTGTGGTAGGGACCATGAACTGACCCAACAAGGACTGGAAGTTTAAAAGCCAGACTTTCAGCTTAGGCACTTTCAGATCCATTAACCCTTTATGTCTCACCTCATTCGCTTCCACCCTGGTACATCCTGTGGTACACAGAGCAGGGCCGCAATCTCCCTGAACAGATTATAAGTGGGTAAAATGGTAAATGTTAAGTGTATTTTATCACAATAAAAAATATGAAACTTTTCCTTAAGCTGACTCCTTCTGTCTTCAAGACCTAGTTGTACCTATTTTGGGTTGTTAAAATAGATGACTATGGTTAAAATAACGATAGCTGAACCTCTTCAGACAAATGGTTTCTGCAGAATGTGAGTCATATCTCAGCAAAGCTATGTTTTATAAAGATTAGATAGATGATGTGGTACATGGATGGGTAGGTGATTGATAGATAGATGGGTGATAGGTCATTGATGTACATGGATTGATGACAGATGATGCATACGTAGATGCTCACACACATCTACAGGGAAATGGGGATGGGAAAGAGCCATCAGAAGAGCCATTTGAATGGGAGCAGTGTTGAGGTGACCAAACCAAGGTTGTGAAGTAGCCAGGTCTAACAGCAGCAGGGAGCTGTTAGCAGCTAGAACCTGAACTGATCTGTAGGAGGGAACCCAGCCACCACCGACTGGGAGGGTGGAGACAGGCAGATTGCTGGGGCTCACTGGCCAGCCTGCTTAACCTACTTGATGAGTTTCAGACACATGAGAGACACTGTCTCAAAAATAAATCCAGCCTCAGCATGCACCCTGCCCCCTATAAATTCAGATAAGTGGTTGTGGTATGCTCTTGTGAAGCCTTCCAACGGGGGATATACTCTTCCCCCAAAGTTACCAAGCCTCAAAGTTCCTCACCACCTGCTAGAACCTCCCTGCAGAAACAGAGCATCCCCACATCACTCAGGAGGCATCCCAAAGGAACCCCAAGTCTATGAAAGCTCATGTCTTTTCCCAAAGTGCCCTAGAAGTCCCACCCGTGCTTAAGAAACCCACAGGGCCCAAGCTGAGGCCTGAAACCTCAGTTCCTCCCTTTCTTTATTCCCCAAATGCAGCCCAGATATTCTTAAATCAATTTCATTAAATCCAAAGGTCAAGATCTCATTGGGATTTGAGTCCATGATAAACATTTAGAAAGCCCACTACTAAGGAGAATGTGGAGTGGGTAGAGATTGAAATACTGGACAATTTTCATCTTATTTATCAATATCAAATCTTCTCTTAGAGTATATTTTATTCTTTTTTTCATTTTAAAATTTGATTTTGTGTAACCAACCATGGTAATGCCTGTCCCATTGTGAAAATGGATTCAGCTATCCGAAGTCAAACACTGTCCAAAAATATTAAATGGAAAATTCCAGAAATAAACTATGCACAAGCTTGAAGTTGCATGCCGTTCTGGGTGAGGTGATGAAATCCCACCCCATCCATCTCAACCCTGCCCTGGTTGTGAATCATTCCTCCATTTGGTGAATCCATGCTGTTTATGATACCTGTCAGTCACTTGTCCAGTTGACTGTGGCAGAACGTGGACAGGGGAATTTCTCAAGGCCCCACCCCTGGCTGAGGAGCTACAGCCAATCAATAGCTGCAGAGAGAAGGAATCAGTCTTCTCTAGGGATGAGCTCCCTCCTAGGTTATCCAGTCCCAAGAGGATTAGCCCTAAACACATGCACGTATGAGCAACAGCAAATGGACTCAGTAGATTTTGTGTGTGTGTGTGTGTGTGTGTGTGTGTACAATAATAATTGAAGGAGTCATGAATTTGAGAGGGAGGGGAGACCCAGGAAGAGCTGGACGGGGGAGAGGGAGAAGTGGAAATGGTGTAAATACAGTAATCATGTAAAATTTTCAAAACAATTAAAAAAATTTAAAAGTTGACTGTGGCATTCAGTGTTTATATTGAAGTTACCCTTACTCTACTTAGTAACAGACTCAAAGCACAAGGGCAGTGATGCTGCACTGTGAATACATCCAGGAGAAGCGATGAGTGCCTCTCTAATTATCAACCCTCATTTTCACAAGAAAGGTAGGCCCGGTAGAGTAGGATCTTGAGCGGGCTGGAGGATGGCTCAGCGGATGGAGTGCCTGCAGCGCCAACAAGGAACTGGAGTTCAGGTCCCAGAACCCACGTAAAAGCCAGGCAGGTGTGCTCACTGCCTGTAATCTCCACTCTCAGGAGGCAGACACAGGTTTAGGGCGGGCTGGCTAGAGAAAGTCGCCAGGACTGGCAAACTCTGGATTGAGTGAGAGATGCTACCTCAGTAAATAAAGTGGAGCGTGAACAAGGAAGACACTCAGTGTCAACTTCCGGTGTGTATGTGCACCCAAGTGCACAGATGAGCAAATGCACACCCCCCCCACACCGTGCACATGGACATTTAGAGAGAGAACCCAGGCACATAGCTTCTGAATCAGTAATCCTCTCGTAACCCTTTCGTTTTCTTATTTGGATTTGGCTCTTGACCTCTTACGTGTCTAGTTTCTAAACTGAATTTTGTTTATAGGAAAATATAGTCTGTGTAAGATTTGGAACCTTGGCATCTCCCGAGGTTTTTTGGGGGAAACATCCCAGGAATGAGGGGTACAACTGTACACTGTCCCTCTCAGCTTCCTCGACTCTATGTCCTGGTGCATTTCCTTAATGTGAAACTCAGCTCTCAAGGAACTCCCTTTGCTTGTAGCCTGACACATCTCAGTGGATACACTGGTGTAAATAAAAATATCCATAGTTGGTCCTGTTGTCTAGATGCTTTGTGTGCACATCCAGAACAACTGCTCTCCATCCCACTAAAAGGGGTGCACATCGTGGGCATTGCCACTGCTGCAATGACAGCAGGTCATGAGGGATATGACACTTAGTAGCCAGGAGGTGAAGATGTCAGCTGTCTCAATGCATAGACCCCCCCACCCCCCGCCGCCACAGTAACCAAGTGCCCCATATCCTGCATGACCTCCCAAATGCATTTATAGACATATTACCGGGCATTCAGGGGCGGGGGAGGAAATCTCTGTATACTGTTGGAGTTGAAAACCTAACTCCAATCAAGTCATTGTTTTATGTGGATTTCTTCTTCCAAGAATGCAACTGCTGTGAGGAATGGATCTTTGCTGGTTTAAAAGTCCCCAGGGTTTGGTAAGATGGTTCAGCAGGTAAAAGAGCTTGCTTCTAAGCCTGAAGACCTAAGTTGGATCCCTAAGACCCCCATAGTGGTAGAAAACTGATTCCTGCAAGTTGTCCTCTGACCTCCACACGTGTGATGACATGCATCTCAAACATGCATAAAAATAACTAAATTAATTAAAAAACCGTTTGCCGCACCACTCTGCATTTGGGACGATCCTGTCAGCTTCAGCAACGCCTCTCAGCACCTCAGTTGCTTATACACATAGCTGCCCAGCTTCGTGGCTGAAATTACTGTACTCTCAATGGTCCCATGACTATGTACAAGTAGACGTATTTAGCCCCTATTTCCAAGGGTCATATATGATTAAAGACCCAAAGTTGTTTAGTGAATATTAAATTAGCTCTCATAGGCACAAAATTTCTTCACCCAAACCCTTCTACTTCACTGTTACAACCTAAGATACGTCCCTGGACTCACATGGTGTAAAGAAGAGAACTGACGTCTTTCTGTGGGTTGCCCTCTGACCTCCACACAGACTCCTCCACATGTGTGCATATGTACACATACACAGATACAAAACTAATAAATACAAGTGTAATGATTTTTTTTAAAATAAGCAAATAAGGTGGTGAAACCCTTGTCTTTAAAATTGTTCCTTTGTGCGTAGCTGAGGGAAGTCCTTCCTAGTGGCTTCCTGCCTGGTTTTGATTCTGTCGGCCGCTGGGCCAGGTGTTAATAGCCTGCAGTATTGAACTCCTACCATCAAGTGAGATAAGCACATAGGCAGGGAAGTCATACTGTTTTTCAAAGATCATTCATTGCCTTCCTGCACAAAGCAGACCTTCAAAAACTCTCAGTTTAGTCCATGAGCGGAAAGAACTGGTGTTCACAAGCAAGACTCTGGATGTTGTGCATCCAGGGAGGGAGGGAGTGTTCCTGGAGTTCAGTGAAGCCCCTGACCTGGGTGCTGGAAGACGCTGGTTTGCTTTTGTCTTTTCTTTTCTTCTTCTTTTTTATTTGTTATTTTGTTTGTTCTTTTTTTTTGAGACGGGATTTCTCTGTGTATCCCTGGCTGTCCTGAAACTTGCTGACCAAGCTGACCTCGAACTCAGAGATCCACCTGCCTCTGCCTCCCTAATGCATGTGCCACCATTGTTAGTTATTATGTGTTGCTGTGTTATTCATTAAGTGGCGCTGTTTACTGTGTGAGAAAAGCCACGGGGTACCACAAAACCCACTATGAGAGTTTATTAGGGGCAGGAGACAGAAGGGGGTGCTTAGGCCTATGAAAAATGATTATGCAGGGAGAGAGAAAAGGGATAAGATGGAACTCACTTTTTACAGGTCCCCCTCCCCCTTGCAATGAGCATATGGGCTTACGTAGCTACACCACGCATAGATTACGTGACCATCTGCATACAAATTATGTGATCATGCAGTGCAAGGTAGGACGTAAGGCCCTGGAATGACTAAGCCTCTTGCTTGGCTGCTAGACAGCGCATGTGCAGTCATGTAGCTGGGGGAGTGGCCAGGAATTCTATCAACCACTGCCTGGCTTAGATGCTGGTTTTTGTTTTATCATTCCTTGATTAAACCATGCTTTCTCCCTGAACCTATTTCTTCACCTTATGAAGGAAGCACTGGACTAGACCAGAAAACTCATGCAAAATATTTTGAGAATCTGCGGGGACATTTTTTTTTCTAAAGAGCTGGTGCACATTTAACTATATTATTGTTCTTTGACAATTTCATACAGTATATATAATGTATTGTGATAACTCTTTCTTCTTCCTCCCTTTTATGCCCCTCCCCTCCCTACCAACTCTTCCCTAATCCCTACCATCCCCTTTCCCAGGTCCTCGACTTTCAAGTGTTTTTTGCGATCCACTTAGTTGAATCAGGCCCCTCCATGTGACCACGGGATTGGAACTATCCATTGGGGTCTGGTGGGGTTATCACATGGGTAGACAACCAAAGGCAATACTCCCTCCTCTCTGAACCTGTCAGTAGCAAATCTGTCAGCAGTGAGGGGTAGGGTCCCCTGAGCCATGTGAGGGTATTTTTGATGGCCAGAGGATAAGGTGGAACCCTAACAGATCTTGTGGGAGGGGGATCAAAGAGTTGTGACATCTTGTAATGCCCAAGGCATCCTGGACCAACATTTTTCTTCTAGTTTTTCAAGTGTGTTAAATTGTTTCTAACCATCTGGGCCTGTGTCAGCTTTTTGGTTCCTGTAACCAAATGCCTGAGGGAGACAGTTAAAAGGAAGCAGGTTTTCTTCTGCTTCCTGGTTCCTGCTCAGGTGGGTTTCACTCCATGCTTGGCTGGATTCATGGTAAGGCGGAAGCATCATGGAGGGCACTCATGGCAGAAGAAGCCTGTTTCCATGATGGTGGACAGGATGCAGAGAGGGGGTCCGGAGATAGGGCGGGAGCTGGGGCAGGGTCTAGCCTACAAGGCTATGCTTGAGTGACTGACCTACATTCTCCAGCGGGGACCAACCCCTAACATTTGAGCATCTC
Organism: Peromyscus nudipes; assembly: GCA_902168325.1. Taxonomy (NCBI): domain Eukaryota; kingdom Metazoa; phylum Chordata; class Mammalia; order Rodentia; family Cricetidae; genus Peromyscus; species Peromyscus nudipes. Next base: position 56,409 of record CABHPH010160525.1, on the reverse strand, counting down.
CCAAAAATAACATCACCACCTGGGGTCGGAGTGGCTAACCCATGGGTCTATGGGGGACAATTTCACATTCAAACCGTAACAGGGTATCAGACACTATTTTATTTAATATGTAAATTATTGACTTTATCAGCCCTGAATTTTCTAGGAAAACAGGTACTACACAAATGGAAGAAGTGTGTTCCATGCTCTTGCAACTTTTCTGCGTCATTACACCTTTTGACAAACCACATGATCGATGACAATGCCGTTCCTGGCGTTTGAGATGCCAATGTGCTGTTCTCTTGTTCTGCACCTGTGGGCATTGAATTCTTGTGAGCCTACACCTATTATTAATGTGCTCCTTTAGCTGTTATGCTCAAATGTCAGCCAGCCAGGGCGAGTCTGGACAATGCCAGCAGGTGCATGCATCTGATTCACACACTGTATTTTCCAGGGGGATTTGTTCACAAGCATTAACATATTGGAAATTCATCTTCTTTTGCTGTCAATTACCTCATTTCTCATCTCCATCATAGGGCACTGCATTATTTAAAAATACTGACTTAGGTTGTATGCCTGTAGTTTCATTTGAGAATAGCCAAGGGGCTGTTTTTGATAAAGTATTTCCTAGACAGCTGGATCTGATAGGACTAAGAAACTTTGGACTGAATAATTAATTCCCAGCTCTTATATTTTAGAAAAGTGAAATAGCATCCAACTCAACAGAAAGGCTACCAGAGCATCTAATAAGATAAGAGACAGCACACTCCCTGGAGAAGGTTCCCCACACCCTTGTGGTGACAAATCTTCCTCCCCTCCGTGCCCTCCACACAGACGTGCTACTTATCCCTCTAGAACTTCATCCTGTCCCTCGAGTTGGGTCTGCCCTTAAAATCTCCCTTGGCAACTGTTGCTAGGAAGATGATGCCTCTTGACTTGACCTTCTGTGGTGATTTGACTAAAATGCCCCCCCCATAGGCCCATAGGGAGTGGCACTATTAGATGTGGCCTTGTTGGAGTAGGTGTGGCTTTGTTGGAGGAAGTGTGTCACTGTGGAAGCAGGCTTTGAGGTCTCATACGCTCAACCTAGGCCTAGTGGGCAGTCGCTTCCTGCTGCCCGAGGATCAAGATGTAGAACCCTCATCTTCTTCTCCAGTACCATGTCTTCCTGCAATGCCCCTGCCATGGTGATAATGGACTAAGCCTCTGAACTGTAAGCTAGCTAGCCCCAATTAAATGTTTTCCTTTATAGGAGTTGCTGTGGGCATGGTGTCTCTTCACAGCAATAGAAACCCTAACTAAGATGCCTTCCAAAGGCTTGAGGTCACAGGCAACTAGCTGTGGTTTCTCAGATGCTGATGAGAGAATCAATTTTTCCCAGTAAAGTGATGGAGAAATAAACAAGCAACACAAATAGCAATGCCCACCCATAGGATGTCAGTGACGTCATGGAAGATGCAGTGGTTATGGCAGTTTTTGGTAATTGCTATTGTCTACCAATCTGGGAAGTATAGGAGACAACAACTGCCACAACCCAGACCCTTACAGTAGACCATCCATGGTACTTCTTGTTACAAGGGTGATGGAGACACTGTAAGATCTGCTAATTTGGCCCTTCTTGGCAAGTCTGTTCTCAGAAGCTAGCCTAGGTCTTCTAGGCAGGACAGCGCAATGGTCACAGCTTCTACTTTGGCTGATTCATTCCTTTGATGTAGCTGAATAGCAGTGCTGATTACGACACTGATAATGATGGCTGTCCTTTGTTGGGGGATACTTCCTCTGTTTCTGGCATTGTCTGAAATGTCTTACAGGAATTGCATCCTTTAATTGTTCAGCAGCCCTGGGAGGGTGATATCACGAACTTCTTTCTCTGTTGCACTGTTAAAGAAACAGTGCTTAGAGATTAAAGCAGCCGGTAGGATCTGACTTCAAGTCTGGTGGGTTCCGAGGCTGGCCCAGGAATCTCAGGGCTGGTGCTGGCCTGCTATTGTCTGTCTTATCGTGGATTCTAGGCCATGTTCAGGGCTTTACTTGCTTTTGATTAGAATAGATACAGGAAATGGTGCAGGAAGATTCACTCATTCTTCATCTGTTGAACCCACACCTCTGCTTGTTCACTGGGAACCAGGGTAAGACACTAATCCTTTTCTGGCAGTTCGGGGTGAGACTCAGTGGAGAACCAAGTGCCCACTGAAGGCTGGTCTTGGAAGCATGCTGTCTTCTTTTTTCTTCCTTCCTGAGACAGGGTTCTCTGTGTAACACCTTTGGCCGTCCTAGAATTCACTTTATAGACCAGGCTGGCTTTGAACTCACAAAGATCCACCTACCTCTCCCTCCTAGTGCTGGGATGAAAGGAGTGCACTACCACTCCCAGCACATGCTGTCTTTTTGATACTGTTGGGTTGACTGGGGGTAGGGGTGTGAGAAGCTCCCAGGTGTGTATCCTAGACTATAGGGAGATGCTTTACATCACAGTGTCCTCAGGAAACATTGGTTCGTCATGTTACTTTTCACCTCCAACCACGGTTCCCAGGCCAAGATGCAGCCCTTAGGATCAAGGGGCAGCCCCTATTTACCTGGGGCCACGTGGTGTCTCCTGCCTGCAGACTGTCATGGACACAGTTGTGTGGGCTTTGCATGTGATGGGGAAGATGGCTGCGTGAAAGGGTAGCGTTGGCATGTGCCCCTTTTGTATCCTCTTTACATCTCCCTGACCTCAGCAAGGAACTCAGGGTAGGCTGCTGAATCTGCTGTGAGCGTCTGCCATTTTTCCTGCACTCCATTTGTTCCTGCTCAAGGAAGGCTTTGAGACTAAAGGAATTGAATCAGAAGACACAGGTAGCTCTAGGCAGAGTCTTTAGCTGTGATGCAGGGGGCGTGATGGGCTGCAAAGGGCAGAGGCTGAACGATCGCTTTCCGGCTCTTCACTGCAGATGCCCATTGGCCACTCCAGCACCACAGGCTCCCTTCTACCCACAGGCCCACTGTCTATCAGCTTCCCATCGCAGCCTCTGCCTTAACACACATGCATGATGGACTAGACCCAAAGGGACGCCAGGCTGGCACTTCATGGCCTGTGCACTGGCCTGACCTCCCTCCTGCCTTCCCTCCTCTCTTCCCTCCTCTCCCGCTTCTTCCATCCTCTCCCCTTTCTTTCCCCTCCCTTCTCTTTTTCTTCCTCCCCTTTCCTGCCTCCTTCCTCCCTTCTCTCCTCTCTCCTTCCCGTCCTTCTTTCTCTCCCACCCTCCTTCCTTCCCTTCTTCCATCGCTCTCTGTTTTTCCTTGCTCACTTATACTATAGGACACTGTATATGGTTTACGTGTTAAGTGCTAACCCACTTGCTTGTTTGTGCCTAGCATCTCTGAGCTTAGCTTTGCGTGGGATGACTTTTTAGTCTTCATTTGGCATCCAGCGGTGCTCTACCAAGTGGCTAAAGGTTATTTGGGAGGCTGAATTAAGCCTAGGTTAGGTACTTTTCTAGACCTGGTGATTGTGGTCTGCTATGGACTGAAGGCAAATCTAGTCCCTACCTCTGCTGCGTCACTATACTGTCAGGCTAAAAAGCCTGTCCCCTCCAGTCAGTGGGGGGCATCTGCTGCTGAGTGAGAAGGCACAGATCCACTGACCTAATCATCCAGGATGTGGGATTTGACACCATGATGCTGTGAACATGGAAAGAGGATCAGCAGGTCTCTGGGGCTGGGATCTGGGAGAATTTCTTGGTTCCCACTTCGGCCCAAATTCTAACAGTGACAGTGGCAGATGCATGGTAGAATGTAGAGGGACTCTGGGAACATCACCTGACCTTGAGACATCCAGGGCACTTTTCCATGCTTACTACTGAAATCAAATCTGTTTTCAAGAGCAGCAAGAAACAGGACAGAGGCATAAACGTCCCCATCATCTCAGAGGACTCTGGAGCTTGTCCACTTGTCAGAATTACTAGTGAGTTGAAGGAGACCGCATTCCTCGACCTCCTGATCCTGCAGACATTCTTTTTTGATGCTCATGGCATTTAAAGTCACAGATGGTTGGAAAGGCTTGGGCAGCCTTGGCATTTTGTCATCTCTGTTTTGGGAATTGTATTTGAAAATCTCCAGGTAAAATGCCCCCTTGTATTTTGGCTATTTCTCCATTGATGTAATTGGCACCTGATCTCTGAGAGAATGGAGTCTAAATGGGCTCTTGACACTAATAAATAAATCCATCCTAATGTCCTTGGGGTTGGAGATATGCGGTCACAAACCTAGACTTTGCTTCCACGCAACTCACATACCAGTGGTGTGGACCACACTCAATTGGTCATTCCGGAACTAGAGAGAGAGGTGCAGAGACTTGTGTCTGAGCTGTCCTGGGACCATGTGGTGGAGTGGCAGATGGTGGGAAGGAAGGTTTCCTGGAACAAGAGTGGCGGGCTAAGTCACCAGCTAGGCCAGGAGGCTGGGAAGAGAACAATGTGGGTAGAAGGAAGGGCCAGGGATGCTGCCCAATTGCCTAATGCAGATAGCTCTGGAATTGTGAGACTCGGCCAGGCATCTCCCCGTGTGACGCTGTTGGGATCTCTTCTCCGGCTGCTCAGCTGATCTTTCGGGTGTTTTTCTGTTCACTTTCCCCTCTGTCCCGTAGAAACACGCAGGCTGCTGGGAATGGAATTGTTAGAAGAGATGTTGAAAAGTTCCCCAAGAAGAGACAGCCAAGCCCGGGAAGATAAATGCACACTAATCACCCTGCCAAATGTCTGTGGCCCCAGAGGCTTCAGGTGACAGTGTATATCACAAGCCAGAGTTCACCTTCCCCAACCCCCTTTCAAAAGAGTGTATCACAGAGCTTATTATAACCTAGGGGCTCAGGAAAGTGGAAACGGAATGAGATAGGGTCACTGATGCCACACGAGGACCGCTGGGAGCCATATCGTTGCTATGAAGAAAGTTTATTTTTAAAAGTATGTTCAGGGTCAGGGATGTTGCTCAGCTGATAAAGCTAGCCTGGCATGAATGGAGCCTGGGGAAGAATTCCCAGTTATGGGTAAATCAGGTGTGGTGGCACCTACCTGTAATCCCAACAGTTAGGAGACAGAGGCGAGAGTCAGAAGTTCAAGGTCATCCTCAGCTACACAGCAGGTTTGAATCCAGCCTGAGATATATGACTCTCTAAATAAATAAATAAACAGATAGATGAATAAACAAATAAATATGAAAAGAAAGCAAGAAAGCAAAAGAAGATGTTTAAGTGAACCAGAGAATAAAACAAACCAACCCCTCATGTCTGTAGAGCCCTTCACCATTTAAAAACCAGTTTTTCACCTTTATATAGATTAATGTTCAGTTTGCAGATGTGAGATGAGGGTGTGAGGAGATGGAGTTGATTGCTGTCAATGGATCCCAACCTGAGCCAGTGATGGGACTCGGCTCTCATAGTCCCACTGTACCGTACTTCCCCAAACCTCCACACAACGTGTTTCCTGCAAAATTGATTCATGACTCTGTTCTCCAGAACCTTCTGCTTCAAGATGAAATGAGCTCTCAGTTAATGTTGTTAAAATTCATCTTTCAAAAGTGTGTTATATGCATGTGTGAAAAAAATGTCACAATAAAGAGCATTACTTTGTACAATTAATATGTACCGAAAAAAAGAAATCTTAGTACATTTGAAAAATTGCCATTCAGTTCTTGACTCAAAATTCTGCTAACTTCAATTTGTTTTCACCATTGTGAGGTTCACCTTGGTTTCTAGTTGATTTTCTGAACCTTGGTGATCTCATCACGGTAACTCAAGGAGAAGGCTTTGGGGTGAGGCTGTGTTTTAGTGTTCTTTTCAGCTTTTTTCACCCAAGAGCCACCAAGACATCAGGTTTCCAGTGGCAAAGGGAGAAGGGGAGAAAGGGAAAAGGCCCTGTGAGGAAGCTGAGCCCTTGGGAGGTGAGAAGGGGTTTCCTATGACCATTGGAAAAACACAGATATTTACATTACGATTCATAACAGTAGCAAAATGACAGTTATGAAGTAGCAAGGAAATAATTCTATGGTCGGGGGTCACCACAACATGAGGAGCATGCTAAAGGGTCACAGCATTAGGAAAGTTGAGAACCACTAAGCTAGAGGAAAGACTGAGCATGTCTTCACTCACAGCACTCCCTGGCTTTGGGTGTGGCCTGGGCTGGATTGGCTGAGGAGTTATAATCACACCTGCGTCCTATCTGACTGAGGCTGAAGGGGTTGCGGTGTGTAGCGGTGACTCTGGAAGTCCCCTGAGGAGAAATGTCTCTGAAAGGCAGAGACATGTCGTCCCTGGCAGGTGTGGTTTTCCTGAAGGTTAACGGAACTGTGGAAAGTACTGGAACGAGCAAGCCCATACAGTCCCTACCACTTCCAACAGCACCATGGCAACCGTCTCCTCCACTGTCCCTACCACCAACAGCTGCTCTATTTACACCACCATATCCAACCGCCAGCACCGCCTCTAACACCACCATTAATTACTTCGGCCATTGTTGCTGTCTCCACCACCGCCGCCTCGGTTACCACCTACAGCCTCCTCACGTTTACTGACACCACCACCTTCGTCATTGCCGTTATTCACCTCTGTCACCACCACCACCAACCACCATGACCGTCATCACAGTACACCACTACCACCAGCACCGTGATCACCATGATCTTCATCATTGTCACTGTTCCCTTTATCTTTACGTCTACCTCCATCATGGTCGTCTGTGTACCGTCATCACCACCGTTATGTTATCGTGGCCACCATCACCTCTACCAAACGATCATCACCACCATCACCATTAGCTCTACATCACCACCACCATCTTTACAACCACCACCATCTCCATCACCATCTACTCTCCTACCGTCATCACCACTATCACCTCCAACACCATCATCTCCACCCACTCTTCCCCCACCGTAACTTCCACGACCGTAATTACCACCATCACGATTACCTTCATAACGACCATCACCAGTTTCACCATTATCTCCACCCCCACCCCCCCACCACCTTTGCCATCACTACCATCACCACCTTCAGTATTTTTATCTTTACCAACACCTCCACCACCAGCGTTACCATCACCAACGCCATCACCGCCCCTGCTTTGCCATCACCCTTTACCGGGCCCTTTTGTGGCAGTCCTATGTCACAATGCAGGGAACCGAGTCTCAGGCTAAGTGGTTTGTTCAAGCCCCTACAAGCAGCAAAGCTGGAGAGCCAAGGTTTCATCCCGGGTCTGTACGAGGGAGGTGGCTCAGCAGGCTGCGTTGTCGGGTCTGGACTACCCGCTAGGTCTCAGTTTATGTGTAGCCAGGCGCCTCTTTGTTTGGGTTTGAGAGGCTCTTTGTGGGCTATGACCAGGACTGACAATCTGCTTCCCTTTCTTTTTCTGACTTTCTTTCACACATTCTGGATCATATGTCTTTTCTGGTCAGAACAAATAAAAATGTTTTATGTCCCTCCTCCGTTTTTTTTCTGGGCTTTGGATGTAAGTGTTTGCACACAGTTCCAGAAGCAGATGGAGCCTGATAGAAACCCATGCGATAATTCAAACTCAGAAGCTCGATAAAAGCACTCGCATGCATAGATATCTCTGAGAATCTGAAAGACTGAGAGACACCTAGATAAAGAGAGAGAAAGAGACACACACTGATTGTGAACCTTTGTGTTTCAGAATCCAGGCACGCCAGGACCCCTGGCCTTTCAGCGGCTGGAGGTTTTCTAATTTACGGCAAGTTTAGGTGACTGGGTGCTGCTTTCTCCCCAGCACTGACACACACACCTGCGGACTCTACAGCAGGCCTGGCTTCTCTTCAGACGGGGCGGATAGAACTCCTTCCGTGAAGAGTCCATGGCTCCACGCCAGAGTCAGGCTGTCTACAGGAAATAATACCACATCGCCAGGAAAGGGATTGTTTGAGGTGTGGGATGCAGATGGGACCCCCACCTTGGTCTTATGTCAGACACAAAGTATCCTCCTCCTGCTGACCTTGAAGTGAGTTCCTCCCTTTTCCTGTAGAGGAAGAGCAGACTAGGGCTTTCTGGACACCGTTAACGGTTTCAAATCCCTGCCTTAGAAAGTTCCCAGAGTCTGGGTAAAACGTTTGTTTTCACTGAAAAATGAATTGCTGGTATTTCTTCTTAAAAGTAAGAGTCAATCTTATTTTTCAACATGAAATTCGGAAGCATGTTATTATGAAATAGGAAAACAGAAGTTCAGGCGTAAGTGGTTGATATGGAAACACACTGGCTCCCCTGCCCTTTCCTGGTCAGCTGTCTTAGGTTCAGGGGTGGTTCTGGGAGTGACAGGGGTGAGTACATGTGACCAGAGTCCCTTGTGCTCTACCTGTGGCAGCAGATGACTTGCTGGCTCAGGTCCTGTGGTGTGGAAGTGGAAGACATCGGCACACTGGGTGGTTCACCAGGTCCAGACCTCTTCTCAGGCCGTACCATTTCATCCCCACAACAACCACACCAGGGAGGGGCTGTTTCTTTGTCCTCTCTACCCTCATGTGGTGTATCCTATCACCCAATCTCCATTCCACACCCCCACCCCAGAGAAGACTAGTTAGAGGCCATTAAGAAACCACAGTATGGGATTTGAACCTGGGTCTTTGGAGTTCAAAACTGGTATATTGTGTTGCTGTCCTGGGCTAGGCAAAGCAGGAGTCCTCAGGCAACACAGTATGGTGGGTGTGGGGGGGGGATGAGGGGGAGGGCTCCTTTTCCTCTGACCTCCCTCCTAAGCCCAGCAGAGCAGGCACACCACAGGCATCTGCCTTTGATTGGAGCCGGCAGAGACAGGGAACATACCTGTGGTCCAGAGCCTCCCTCCTACCCCGAGAAATGCCATTTACAGATGGAGAAGAGGAGAAAATATGAGAAGTCAGGAAGCTGCAAATTCAACCGATGCACAGTAGCATCCTGGGAGGTAGGGTCACAGCCCACTGAGAGCAAACAGCCCAGAGCCGCAGGTTGGAGTGTAAACACGGAGGCATTGAAGCCTGGTTTGCTTAGAAGGACCACAAGGGCTGGGGCTGGGGAGGGAGAGGTTTGCCTGGTGTGCGGTGGCCCATGAGGGAGCCCTGTCTGGGAGAACAGGCTTCTGAGCTGAAAAGAAAACAGGAATATGTCTTTCAGAGCTGGCCTGGGGACATCATTGCCTTCTGATTTGGCTTCCCACCGGCCCAAATGCAAAGCCCTAGGGACAGGGGCAGCAGAATCAAGGAAGAACTCTCTGGCTTCGAGCAACCCCAAGAAGAGACTCAAGGAATCCTGTGAATCAATTCAGGTGATTGGAGACCTGGGCTAGCCAATGCTTTCAAACTCTTTGCCTTCTGTAGTTAAAATTGATGTTACTGAGCTGTGTCGTGGCTGGGAAAGAGGCCTCCCAGGGCTCCGTCCAGGGTGGGGACTGGCTATCTGACCCCCAGGCAGAAGAAGTAAAACTGGGGGTTTTATTGTAATCCCTGATCCAAGTGTGACCGGTTTCTTTATGAGACGATTAGGGCAGATAGACACTCACAGGCAGAAGCTGGTCATTTGAATGCACAGGGACGAAGCCTTTGAGAGAGCAACCCGCCAATATCTTGTCCTTGATCTTCTAGCCTTCCCTATTATAAGAACAATAAACGTCTTTCGTTCAAGCCATCCTTTTTGTGGTCCAACAAACTAAGACAGCTCTACAGTCATGACCCTGGATCTGCCTAGACAGAAGGGGTTGGTCAGTGCCTGAGGCTGTGACTCTGGGGGCTCCAGAGTGGGCTGGACAATCTTAGGATTGGTAAACAGTCAGCTGGGACAGTCCAAAAAGGCCTCCTGGAGGTGGGGCTGACTCAACTTTCATTTCCTGATCTCTAAAATGGGCAAAGCAGGAGGAGTTCCTCCCTCCAGAGCTGGCTGTCAGGAGCAGGATGAGGGAATTCACTTACAGCATCAGGCAAAGCCATCTTGGTCTCTCAAGTCAGGGTCTGTCTGTTCCATAGCACCAGAGCCAGTCATGAAAACGCCAAGTCCTCAACGAAGCAGAGGCAGCTCCAATACACATGCTGTTTGTTGCGCTGGACCAGACCTTCAACGTCCTGCTAGACTCCGCTGCAGGCCAAAGCCCTCACCTGGGACATGAGGGCCAGGGGACTGCCTGTTGCAGCCTTGGTTTTTCTACTCGTCACTTACTTGTGTCTTTATCTGTGCGCTGGAGATGGGGCAGTCAGTGCATACCCAGCTTCACCTTAGCAGGGTGTTTAATTTTCTCTGCTTTGTACGGGGCTTTGTCTGCTCCCACGTAGGTGCCCTGGCTGGGCTAGGTCTGTTCAAACAGTCCTTGTGCTGAGCAGTTGACCAGAATGCCTTGCATCCGGTACGCTATCGGGGAGGATGTCAGTGAGGACACTCTAAGAGGAGGCTCCAAGAAACAGGTCTGGGAGGGCTGTCATCAACAACACGCAGACTTTTAATTCTGCCTTAGCTTCCTCTTCTGTAATAAAATGTAAACCATCATTGTGCTCACCTCACGAGCCCATTTGAGGGTAAAACGAGTGAGGACATACTATGCACTCTGACTGGTATCCAGCCGAAATCAAAAGGTCAGTAAGCACCGGGCTTTCTTTCTGTTGTCTGTGAAGAAGGAAAGACTGTGTTCTCCAACCTCCAGGAGGCCCAGAGTGTAGAAACATGTTCTGCAGTTAACAGCGTTTGTGACCCACACAGTTTTGTTTATTTCTAGGCTGCCTGCTTAAAAAAGTAGATGACCTGGAGAGCGGTTAGACACTGGCGTGCTACAAATGCCTGCTTCGGTACCGCTTACCTGGAGGGGACATCACCTGCTGGGAACATTTGGTCAGGCCCAGAGAGGCTTTCGGTTGTCACAGCTGGCAAACGTTGGGGAGGCTAGAGGCATCTAGAGAATTGGTGCTGAGGGTGTGTAAACGTCCTACAGTGCACAGCCTAGCTCCCAAGAAAGAGTTATTTGACCTCAGATGTTCTAAGTGTTACTGCCCTGTGACCTCCACAGCAGGCAACCTCTACAGTGGAAAAAACCTGGCTGAGGGCCAGAGGAAGAGGGCTCGCTTTCTGAGTCAGGAGGCCAGCACCTATTGTTCGCAAGCATTTAAGGTCTCCTTAGGAAAGCTGCTGTGAAGGATTAGAGATCACTATACACTGGTAACTGAGAAGCGTTGGCTTTCCTCGCTTGTCTTCCAGGGACAGCTGTCTCTCATTCTCTGGTCAGCCTTCTGTACAAGCTGGGAGACTCTTAGTGTGTTTAATTTCCCATAGCTGGTCTCGTTTTCAATTATTTAATCATCTCTGTGGTATTCTGATGAAGTCTTTCTGTTGTGGACCAGATTGAGAGTCTTCCAGAGCCCAGAAATGGAAGAATTCTTACACAAGCCCCATCCCCACCCAACATTCCCAGAGTACACATGCTGATATGCCCTGGAAGTGGCGAATTCATCTGGTTGACACCTGGGAGGCCTGGCTGTTGCTTGGACTTACATCTGCTTTCTTCTTCTTCTTCTTCTTCTTCTTCTTCTTCTTCTTCTTCTTCTTCTTCTTCTTCTTCTTCTTCTTCTTTTGTTTTTTTGGGACAGAGTTTCTCTGTATAGCTTTGGAGCCTTCCCTGGAACTCACTCTGTAGCCCAGGCTGGCCTCAAACTCGCAGAGATACGCATGCCTCTGCCTCCCGAGTGCTGAGATTAAAGGCGTGCACCACCACCGCCCGGTGCCACCTGCTTTCTTTACATATTTGTCCCCCTTCTGGTTAGGCAATTTCTCTTTCTTCCAGTTTCTATAACGAGTAATCATCAATGATAATTGATAAGGAGACAGAATTTTGAAAAAGAAGTCAAGAAACAAACTATAAACAAATGGCACACATAACCTGTGCTTAAAAATAAAACAAAATGGAAGAAAGCCTCAGGGAGACTTGTGGTAAGAAAGAGGAGAAAATAGAGAATCGTGTAGTAACTCGCAGGGCAACATTGGGTGCTAAAAGACAGCCTTATAGTGCCCCAGAGAAGGGAGGTGGTAGGATGGGGAAGCAGCTTGGTCATGTGACTCTCAGCAGCTCAGGCTGATCTGTCTTCTGAATCTGCAGCGTGAGCCATGAGGGTCTGTCTAGCTCCTTGGCAGGAAGCTGCAGAAGAGGGCAGCCACCAGAGTCTGGGGTGTAGGACCAGAGGGACCTTGATGTAATGATAGTGTCACTACTTACTGTATTGAACGACCAGGGGCAAATGACCTCCCTTTTCTAGACTCCAGTTTTGCAAAGGTGATGTTAAGTGGATGGTACTAACCATCCCACTTCATAGGGGTCTATTTTAGAGGGAAATATATTAAACAGTAAACACAGCACTGGGTGCGTCCTACATGCTCAATCTATGTGGCTGATGCTGAAGATGATGTTCATAGTGGTGATCACATGACTGTGTGCTCCTACATATATGCCTTGCTTATTTATTTATTTTTTTCTGGCTGTTTGTATGTATGTACGTGACAACACCTGAGAAGTTAGAGAACGTATTTATTTACATGCATATGTACATATATATATATAATGCGCATGCATATGTATGTATGTACACACACATCAACACATATATATGCATACATTTTAGCTTTTCTCATCCATTCAGTTGTGTCCTGGAGCTAATCTGTGCACATCACTTTCCAGCTCTTACTTGGTTTGATGACATCATGTTGGGGCTTGGCCATGGTGGGGATATGTTGAAGTGTGGAAACTGGCAAGCCTGTGCATCAAGAGGTTTTTTTTTCCCCCTCAGACAGCCAGTTTACCAGGACCATTGCTTATATGTACCTTGAATTTCCAAGTAGACTGTGAATTTCTTTAGCACTCAGGATGTGCCACAGACACCCTTTGATCCCCACGGGGCCTCACACGTGTCTTTTGTACAGTAGGCTTCAAAGGATGGTTGAGTCAATAGGCCAGAGGGGGAGTGGATGAAAGCCCCAGAGGAGATCGCTGAAGTGGGCTCAGGAGGGGCAGAGAAGTTGCTCCAGAAAAGCCGGCAGGCAGCAGCTGGAGCGGGAGATCAAGGAGGGTGTGGTTAGGATGGGTAAAAGGGTTTGGTGACAGGCAAGAAGGGTTTATCAACCAGAGTTCAGAAAGAGAATGAAATCCAGGGTGAGAATGGATTCCATATGACATCAGATCACTGTGCGCAGAGTGTGTCTTGAGTTCTGTTCTTTTAGATGAGGACATTCAAGAAAAGCTGAGACAACTAGATAATTGGTCAAATGCAATAATTCCAATACTTAAAAAATAGTTGATGGGCAAAATAAACCAGCTGTATCTACCTTAGGGAATGCTTCCAGGTCACATAATTCAGGAAGTGCCTGTGGAAGTTTGAATGTAATCTGGCCCCGTAATCTTATAGGGAGTGGCACTATTAGGGGGTGTGGCTTGTTGGAGTGGGTATGGCCTTATTGGAGGACATGTGTCACTGTGGGGATGGGCTTGAGGTTTCCTATGCTCAGGATACCTCCCAGTGTCTCAGTTGACTTCCTGTTGCCTGCAAGATGTAGGACTCCCAGCTACCTCTCCAGTACCATGTCTGCCTGCATGCCGCCATGCTCCCCACCATGGTGATAATAGACTGAACATTTGAAACTGTAAGCGAGCTATCTCAGTTAAATGTTTTCTTTATAAGAGTTGCCATGGTCACGGTGCCTCTTCCTAGTGATAGAAACCCTAACTGAGACAGTGCCAATGATGAGCATTTGGAACAATGATAAACTTGGAAAATTGGCAGCGTTCTTCATAACATGGTTAGATGAGGGAGGTTAGAAGCAGTACATATGACCTCATTTTTGCATAAATACATATGTATAGAAGTATGTCTGGAAGGTTGCACAGTAAAACACTAAGGTAGTTTATTTTTGGACATTTTCTGCACTTTGGTAGAAAATTTGGATGATTTTTCTACCCTTTTTGCTTAAAGGAATTTCCAACTTTTTCTATTACAGTACTTCTTTAATTAAAAATTAATTGTACTAGTTAAAATTTTTTCCACATTAATCTCTGTGTGCGCGTGCGTGCGCGCGCACAGACACACAGACACACACACACACATATGTTAGCAAAATGTTAAAAATAGACCTTGGGCTAACGAATAAAAGTTACCTTTGACTTACAAATTTATCCATTCTAAAAAACAAACAAACAGGCCCCCCCCCCAAAAAAAAATCCCGTACATCACTACAAAGAGTCACAGTTGTATTGTTGGATACTTTGGGAACTGCCTTGACAGAGGGATGTCAGTATTGTATATTGAGGCTGCCTTGAAGAATGAAGGAGTATGCATCAGGATTCTGGGTGGATGTTGCATTGTTGAATGGGGACCCACAAAGCAGCTAAGAATGTCCAGAGGGCCACAGGCATGAAAGAACAATTCTAGATTTACCAGCCTCAGAGAAATGTAGATCTGGCTCTCTGAAGACATCTTTACTCCAGGGTAGCTCTGCCACATGCTGTCTAATGAGTGTCAGGTTTTAGGATGTAGGCAAGGTTTCCCACAGATGAAAGATGCATGTCTGTCCACCGTGAAGGAATAGCTGGTAGGAAGTAGGGGAGCGAGAGTTCCAATAAAGAGTCGGAGTCATGGGTGGGCAGGCTCGGGGAGAGCCCGGTCAGTGCTGACTCAGTTTCAGTGGAACTGGGGAAGTGCTGGGAACTCTCTCCTTATTCCATTTCCCTGAGAGGTAGCACGCTGGGTAGGCCGAAGAAGAGGCAGACTCCGGAGTTAGAATGAAGAGGTTTAAGCTCTGGTTCTGTGCACTTTTGGGCTAAATTTCATAACCATCTCTGCCTCCATTGACCAGCCTGTGAGATGGAGGCAGCAGGAGTCTCTGTCTTATGAAGTTAGTGTGAGGATGAAATGAGGTAATCGGCCTGAGGCGCTCAGAGCACACCTGGCTCTCAGAAGGTGCTGTGGGAATATTCCACGTGGTGTAACCCTTTGTGTGCCCTCTTCTTCCAGGATTGGTGGGCCAGGGATTAAACATGTGGGGCCCAGTTTCAGACGAATTAAGTAGTGCTACCTGTGGGTTGTTCTGTGTGTGGGAGGGGGAAGGGTCTTAGAAGGAGGACATGTTGAGATGGGGAGATGGCTAAGTGGATACACTTGCTGAGCAAGCATGAGGACCCGAGTTCAGATCCCCAAATCCATGTGAAAGCCAGATGTGGCAGTGTAGGTTAATAATCACAGCATGTCTGCACCAAGGTGGGAGGTAAATGCAAGAGAATTTCCATCAGCCTGAGGGCCAGCAAGCCTGGTGTATGCATAGGGGTCAACAAGAGAACCTGCCTTAAGGAAAGAAGGAACCGAAGACCAATACCTGGGGTTGTTACCCTTTACACATATGCCCACATTCACATTCATAAACCCATATTCACATACATAAACGTACACATACGTACATCACACACCTACAAAGACTTAAAAGGTAATAAATAAATAAAGTAGGTGCTTTACAAAGGCTATAACCTCCCTTAATTCTCCCCTTCTTCTCTTAATGTTTATTTATTATCATGTGTGTGCGTGTGATATGTGACTTACTGACATTGTATGTGTGTGTGTGTGCATGTGATATGTGACTTACTGACATTGTATGTGTGTGTGTGTGCATGTGATATGTGACTTATTATCGTGTGTGCGTGTGATATGTGAATTATTATCATTGTATGTGTGTGTGTGCATGTGATATGTGACTTATCATGTGTGTGCCTGTGATGTATGATTTATTATCATTGTATGTGTGTGCGTATGATATGTGACTTATTATCATTGTATGTGTGTGCATGTGCTGTGTAATTTATTATCATTGTGTGTATGTGGGTGTGATGTGTGACTTACTATCATTGTGTATGTGTGTGTGTGTGCACGTGGTATGTGACTTATTATCATTGTGTGTGTGTGCATGTGATATGTGACTTACTATCATTGTGCATGTGTGTGTGCACATGTGATATGTGACTTATTGTGGGTGTGCATGTGCTGTGTGATTTGCTATCATTGTGTATGTGCGTGAGATGTGTGTTTGGGTGTGTGTGCTGCAGAGCACACATGGAGGTCAGAGGACAGCTTTGTGTGTGGAGTGGCCTCTCTCCTTCTCCCACATGTGTGCCGTTCCCTGCTGAGCCATCTTCCAAGCCCCTCCTTCCTCTCTGGGTGGAGTCCTATTGACTCCTCCCCCCACGTGCATCTTAGACGCTCGGATCCTATCCTTAAAAGGTTTGACTAGAGCATTTTCACGCTTTCTTAGTGAAATCAGCCTTTTTCTCCAAAGGTTTTTCCATCAGCTGCTATGACAAGAAAAAAAAAGAAGCCAGACATCGCTCTTGATGTATTTGTACAGAATGTGTAAAGTACTTGTGTGTTTATCATTTAATTAGCTGTCAGGGCAGATAGGATTTTTTTGAGGGCAGTACCTCACCCCTGCATTCAGATATGTCTTGTTCTGGGTCACATTCTCACGCTGACTTTAGGGACACATGTGTGCTTTTCTTTCTGGAAGTGGACTCGTTGGCTCAAAGAGCACGAAGACAGAACCTCTCCTTACAGTTCATATCAATTTTCACCCCCACATCCAGCATGCACAGCGCTCATTTTCTCATGTTTTGGCAGCGGTTCTTAGTTTTTTCTAGTTGGATGGATTTAAACTACCCCACCATTTAAAGTATCGTCTTTCCCATATACTAATGTGGTAGGTCGTTTTTTCACATGTTTACTTTCCATTTCTATTTATTCATATTTATATGGTCATATTCTGTGGTTATTTTCTTTTGGTATGTTAAATTGATATAGCCTAGTACTCCAGCTAAAATCTTCTACTGTGTATTTTGGAGTAGTTGTAATTACTGAGTTTATCATCTCAGTTTCTAAAATTTAACTGTAGGGGTTCTGCAAGATGTCTCAGCAGGTAAAGGCATTTGCTTGCTATTCTGGCAACCTGAGTTCAGTCCCCATGTGCTGGATAAGTTTATGTCAGGTTGACACAAGCCAAAGTAATTGGGTAACCTCAATTGAGAAAATGCCTCCATCAGATTGGCCTGTGTTGCTTTTTATTATTATTATTATTATGAATTATTATTATTATTACTGATGACGATGATGATGATTGATATGGGAGGGCCCAGCCCATTGTGGGTGATGCCATCCTTGGGCTGGTGGTCCTGGGTGCTATAAGAAAGCAGGCCAAGTATTGCTGCTTGGGGGACCAGCCTCCAGCAGCACAGGGCTCATACAAGCCAGTAAGCAAGACTCCTCCGTGGCCTCTGCATCTGTTCCTGCCTCCAGGTTCCTGCCCCGATTTCCTCTGATGATGCACTTATAGGTTATAAGGTGAAATAAATTGATTCCTTCCCAAGTTGCTTTTGGTTGTAGTGTTTTATCACAGCAATAGAGAACCAAACTAGGACACATATAGTAGGAGAGAACCAATGACTGACTACAAGTTGTCCTCTGACCTCAACATGCTGTTCCACGTGCACACAAAAACTAACCATAAAAAAAAAAAATTAGCCGGGCAATGGTGGCGCATGACTTTAATCCCAGCACTCGGGAAGCAGAGGCAGGCGGATCTCTGTGAGTTCGAGGCCAGCCTGGGCTACAGAGTGAGTTCCAGGAAAGGTGCAAAGCTACACAGAGAAACCCTGTCTTGAAAAACAAAACAAAACAAAACAAAACAAAAATTAAAACCAGTTTTAGAATAATACCAATTTAGACTATTAAAATTTTGTTCTGCAAGAGCTTCCCTCTCTTCCTTTATGCTATAATTGTCACAGATTTTGTGCATTTGGTGCCCATCAATACTGCACATTTGTAATCAATCCAGTTTCATCCATCTTTTTGAGGTCTAATAGAAGATATGAAATTGTGTCTTGACTGTAAACAGTGTGATGTTTTGATGTATTCATTTGGGAGATGATTACTATTATGGCCCTAATTAGCATCCATCGAATTACGTAGTTGCCTTGTGTGTGTGTGTGTGTGTGTGTGTGGTGATGACTAAGATCTTAACTGGTTTCAGAAGGAAATCACACTAAGTGAAACAAGCCATTTAGAACGGCAAACGTGACTTCATCGTCACAAGTGGAACCTGAAGCAGTTGAATCCACAGAGCACAGGGTAGAAGACACTGGAAATGGTGGCTGGGAGGGCTCACACTGTAGTCATAAGATGACCAAGTTCTGGAGAGCACAGTGGCTACAGTTATTAACAACATTTAATCGCATTTGCAGTAAGATTGTAAAAATAGTTTTTATGGTCTATAAACTTTTGCTATGGCCTGAGTGTTTATGTGCCTCTCCTCCCTGATCTAATTGGACTGTATTCATAGACTGAGCTTGTGAGAATTCTCGGAAGGTCAAGTAAGGCCATCTCTGTAGGGATGAAATCTGATAGAGCCAGTGAGTGTCTTTATTGGAGAAAGAGACCCTGTAGAGACATAGCAACGAGGTGGCCGTTTCCAAGCGCAGGGGAGTGTCCTCGCCAGATACCAAATCAGCCTGCACCTTCATCTTGAACTTGCCAGAACCCGGAACTGCACTGAATATATTCTGTTGTTTAAGCCTTTCAGTCTGTGGTATTTTCTTATGGCAGCCTGCAGATGCCTATACTTGTCATATACTCTTCATATTTTACATATATTTATTATTCAGTGTGTGTGTTGGGAGTGTACACACGACTGTGCACATGTGGAGTCTGAGGATAACTTTTGGAAGTCTGTTCTCATTCCACCCTGTGGGTTCCGGGGATCGAACTCAGATGGTCAGGCTTCATGGCAAGCCCTTAACCTGCTGAGCCGTCTCACTAGCCCCTTAGATACTTCCATATTTTTTTTTAATGCGTTCACAGTTTACAAAGATGTTTGCGATTACATCTTTATTCAGTTGTGCTTTAAATTAGATAGATTAGACTTATTTTAGTTTATGTGTATGGGTGTTTTGCCTGCCTGTGTGCCTGTGTACCATGTGTGTGTCTGGTGTTTGAGGAGGCCAGAAGAGGACATTGGAACCTGAGGAACTGGAGTTACAGTAGTTGTGAGTTGCCATGTGAGTGCTGGGAACTCAACCTGGATCCTCCGGAAGAGCAGCCAGTGATCTTAACCACTGAGCCATCTCTCCACCCCATCCCCCAAAAGTAATAGAAACATGTATATTGTCTTTTCACTTATGTAGTTTTAAGTCTGTTTTTTATTTTCTTATAAATCTGAATTGCTCCCTCATGTTATCTTATTTTTGTCTGAAAGGCTGTTCTTCCTTTTAGATCAGGACCGAACATGCTTCAGTCTTCAGGCAGATAGTGTATACTGTGCCCTAGCCCTTCCCACCTGCTCTGCAATGCCAGGATCAGCAAGCTGTGAGAGCTTAGAGTCTTCTCAGGTGTTTCCTGGGCACGGGCTTTGGCCTGGACTTGAGCACAGCCCCCTTCACTCATCTGGGCTTCAACATCCCCTGGAAGACGGGTGGGCATTTCCAAAGCCTCGTGGTCACCATAATCTTCAGCCTCATCCCTGCCGCAGGCAGCTGAGGTGTTCAACAGCTGCCGCTGACCGCTTAGGGTTAAGGCCTGGGGAAATGCTGCTTCTACTGAGCAAGATTTCACAGTGGGAGTGTCCAGAGAAATACAAGATTGGACAAATTAGGACAGACAGATCTCTGGGACTGGGGCTCTGGAGGAGCAACAGCCAGTTTCTTTTGGACTTCCTGGATGGATTCTTCAACTACCCTGACTTCTCTTTCATATTTAAAATCAGTTTACTTTCTCTGCCTAGTAAGAGATTTAAAAAATTCTTATTCTTCACATTCATTGGCTTTTCCTTAAATATATAGAGATCTCACCCCCTTCACCCACCAAGAGCATGCTTTTATTGGCACATTAAGTGCACAAATAATGGGTTCCATTATAACATTTCATGCATGGATATAATATACTTTGCTGTTTCTTTTCTATACGCCAAGAGTTTAATCATGTCTTGTCCTTTTTATTTCCAAGGGAGGTTTTTTTTTTTTTTTTTTTTTTTTTTGGTTTTTTGAGACAGGGTTTCTCTGTGTAGCTTTGCGCCTTTCCTGGAACTCGCTTTGGAGACCAGGCTGGCCTCGAACTCACAGAGATCCGCCTGGCTCTGCCTCCCGAGTGCTGGGATTAAAGGCGTGCGCCACCACCGCCCGGCGGGAGGTTTTTTAAATTTATACAACAACAACAAAACAATAAAATTCTCTTTTATCTTTTTTTTTTTTTAAAGAGAGATTGACTCATCTTGTAGCCCAAGCTGGTATCAAACTCACGAGCCTCCTGCCTCAGCCATCTCAGGGCTGGGATTACAGACATACACCACTACACTTAACTCCTCTATAATTTTCATGGGGAGGGAGGCCTAAGTGGGAGAAGGATGGGGTGGGGGAGCAGAGAAGGGGATGGGGAGAAGGATGACTAACACTAAGGGTATTTGAAAAGGCCATTTCGGAACCTACTGTTCTGTGAGCTTTTTAAATATGTATGCATATATATGAAAGAGTTTAAATGAAATTACCCTACACAGGGGAGAATGCTCCTCTTAGAAGACTTGGATTGGGGTGGTTGTCAGTAGTTTTACCCAGCTGTGAACCTCTAAGCTATAGTAAGGATTGGTGTGGCAAGATTTGCCCATGGGTGCAATAGTGGTGTGAATGTTAATGGGGGTAACAATCAACTCTTTTCTGAATGGATTTAAGGCCCACTCCAGGAGGAAACAAACACATGCTGTAGTGTTTGTACTGTAAATCTGACCAAGAACCCGTGTTTGTGGGGCTCATGGGTCCCAGGAGTGAAACTTATCACTACAGTTTTGCTAAATGGACAGAGTATCAAACTGTCCTCTAAATCTCTACGTATGTGTCTCTATACCCATAGATTGGTACAGTTCTCAGACCTCATCAGAGATGTTTCACTGTGCAGTGGACTGGGGTTCATAGAAACTCACAACTGGTCAAAGCACCGAGACGTGTCTGAGGGGGACTGAGCCACAAATGGGACATCTACACTATACCCCTCCCTCCAAGCCTTGGGGACCATGAAGTTAGAAGGGCTGGGTGGTTTGAATGAGAATGGCCCCCATTGACTCATATGTTTGAATGTTTGGTCCCCAGTTAGTGGAACTGTTTGGGAAGAATTAGGTGTGGCCTTGTTAGAGAAGGTGTATTACTGAGGGGTGGGGTTTGAGGTTTCAAAATCCCACTCCAGGTCCTCCCCACCCCTCCTGCATGTGGATCAGAATATAAAGCTCTCAGCTACTGCTCCAGTGTTATGCCTGTCTGTTCCCCACCATGATGATAATGGACTAACCCTCTGAAACTGTAAGCAAGGCCCCAGTTAAATGCTTTCTTTTGGTAGTGCCACCTTGGCCATGGTGACTTTTCACAGCAATAGTAACTAAGACAGAAATTGGTATCAAGATAGTGTGGCATTGCTGTGACAGACATGACCATGTTGTTTTGGGGAGGATTATGGAAGGACTTTGGAACCATGGGCTAGAAGAACCATTCAGTGTTTAAAGCTTAGGGAGCTGTTCTGTGGGATCTTGGAAGATCAGAGTATTGGGAGAAATGCAGATGAAGGAAGCCTGGCTTGTGAAGTTCCAGCAGGAAGCTGGAGAGTCCTGTCTAGATTCTGTTGGGGCTATTTGTTATTTTGAATTAAGAATCTGTGGTTCTGGTCAACTGGTGCTGAAGAATCAGCCACGATTAACAAGAGACCAGCACCATGGAAGTGAAACCTTTGCTTTATTGGGACAACTGACTGATGTTGGTCAGCTGGAGTCGAGAAATTAGTGGAGATTAAGAAGAGACCAGCATCATCGATGTGAAGTCTTCTGGGAACTGCTTCCCCAAGGTCAACACACAGAAGCTGTGTTCCAGAGGGCAGTCAAACAGAGTGCCCAATGCTGGCAGCCAAGCTTCGTTATTTGTAAGAGTATCTCAGGTGATACTGGTTTTGAAGGTGTGAAGGGGCCATGGAGAGCAGCTGAGGCTTGGCACTGTGAGAGGCCAGGAGAGGCCATTGGTGGAGATGCAGCCTGGGTACCAGTTGAAGATCCAAGATTGAAGAGGTCATAGAGAGAAGCTGAGGCTTGGCACCACAGAGACAGTCCATGAGAGGCTGTTGGTGAAGGTGCAGCCCAGTGCAACAGGAGGTCCCAGCATTTTGGAGACGCTAGTACCATGGGATGTCCACGACGACAGCCTGAGCTTGGGAGACAAGCCGGGTGTGCTGCAGGGGGATGTCCACCCAGAATGGCAGTGGCCTTAGAGCTGGCCTGAGCTTGGGAGATAAGCTGTGTGTGCTGCAGGGTGATGTCCACCCAGAACAGCAGTGGCCTTAGAGCTGGCCTGAGCTTGGGAGACAAGCTCTGTGTGCTCTAAGGGGCAGAGCTAGAGGATGGACCCAGGACCTTTGGAGGAGTCTAGAAGATGGTGAGTGGATCCCAGACATTGGACTCTGAGTTATTTGCACAATTGGAGTTTGGTTTTGCTTTGTTCAGATTGTAACTGTGCCCTGTTTCTTCCCTCTTGAAATAAGGAAGTTATTTTTGGTTTTACAGGAGCCCAGAGTTGACAGATTTTAAACTTTTTTGTTTTAAAAGGAGATTTTGGAGTTCTACAGAGACTTTGGACTTTAAAAGAAACTGGATATTTTAAAGAGACTGAATTTTTAAGTGTTTGTATTTTTAAAGACTGTAGGACTTTTAAAATTTGCAATGTTTATATTGTAATGTGTGACCTTGGGGATAAACAAGAAAGAAAAGGTTATGGTGGCTTAACAGTGGCATGTCTATGTGTCAAGTTGACAAAGGGTCAGTTGTGCTGGCTAGCTTTTTGTTGTTGTTTTAGTTTTGATTTTTCAGGACAAGGTTTGTATCTGCAGCTCTGGCTGTCCTGGAATTCACTTTGTAGACCAGGCTGGCCTTGAACTTAGAGATTTGCCTACTTCTGCCTCCCGAGTGCTGGCATTAAAGGCATGCGCCACCAAGAATGGCTTGTGCTGCCTAGTTTTGTGTCAACTTGACACAGGCTAGGATCATCTGAGAGGAAGGAGCCTTGTTTTAGAAAATGGCTCCATAAGATTAGCCTGTAAGCTTACAGGGAAGCGTGTAGGGCATTTAGTAATTGATGGGGCTCAGCCTGTTGTGGGTGGGGACAACCCTTGGCTGGCAGTCCTGAGTAATATAAGAAAACAGGCTGAGCAAGCCTTGATGAGCAAGCCAAGAAGCAGCACCCCTTCACGACCTCTGTGTCAGCTGCTGCCTCCAGATTCTTGTCCCGTTTGACTTCCTTCCCTAACTTCCCTCAGTGATGGACAGTGATGTGGAAGTATAAGCCAAATAAACCCTTTCCTTCCCAAGTTGCTTTTGGTCATGTTTCATCACAGCGATAGTAACCCTAATTAAAACAGGGCACAGGAAGATTGTGAGAGTAGGAAGTTAGGGAGGATTGGAGTCAAACTGTCTTCTGGACATGACGGGACCGTTGCACTCAGGGACTCCTAACAGCTGTGATTGTCTGCACAAGACCGGTACAAGATGAAGCCCAGTTAACATCCAGCACTGAGGAGGCGCTCACAAGCACTCACCATTAGCTGAGAAACTATTGACAGTCCCTGGCTTCACCAGGAGGGAGACTCAGCTTTCTTTAAGGATGTGGCCCCCTGAAAGGTTGCCATACTCTAGTGAATACCCCCCCCCCACACCACCCATGAGTATATGGGCAGCACAAACTGGGATTCATGGGTTATTTTTTTTTAAAAATGACATGAAGTTGAGAGGAGGAGGGTTAGGAGATGAGGAATAAACTGGGAAGAAGCTAGGGGAAGGAGAAGGGGTTTAATATACAATTCTCAAAGAATCAATAAAAATATTATATTTAAAAAGTCACAGATCCCATTATTTGCTATTTTTCTCCTCCCAAAGATAGTTATAAATTTTGTCCCCCCATAGGTTCTAAAATCCATGCTGCCTGCAGAAACACTATAAAATTAAAAGAAATATAAGAAGATAAACAATAGCACTAATCCTTCCTCTGTCCCAGAGATCACATTGTATTTTCTTGTAATCCCTCCCATTTTTACAGTATTTGAAAGAACAGACTGGAAATGTCCATTTACTCTTGTAACATACTGAGCTTGTTTCTTTTATTGTGAACATATTTGCATGACTAATTTAAGGCATTTGTAGGTTCATGTACAGTATTTCGCAAACACACCAAAATACCTTGGCTTAGTGCCCTCATTAGTGAGCATTTGTGTTCTTACCACAGCAGAGAGCAACCTCATAGGGGTATGTTCGTGTTCACACTTGTGGTTATTTCTTTATAAGATCTGAAGGAAAGTCTTGTGGAGATGGTTTGCTTCATAATTTCAAATGGGTGTCTAGAGAATCACAGTCCTACCCCAGCAATGATGATAACATAAGATCTCCTTTGCTTCAGCTGGGAGATAGCCATAAAGCACAACCCACTTACTGTAAGCCCTTCCAAAGCCGGCCACTCATCAGAATGGTCTGGGGTACTTTCTAAATCACAAGTACTTGGACCTTCCCTCGGAAATTCTGATTCACTAAGTCTAGAGCTGGGTCCAGGAATCTATATTTTTTTAATGAGCTTCCGGGTGATTCTAATGACTAGCCAAGTTCAGGAAACAGGATCTAGCAACTGAAGTGCCTGGGGCTTGTGGGATGGAGGTTGGGATGAGGGCAGTCAGGGAAAAATGGGAGTCCAGGTGTTTCCCAGGAAAGGGTGGTGGGGATGCTTTGAG
Source organism: Peromyscus nudipes (assembly GCA_902168325.1). Taxonomy (NCBI): domain Eukaryota; kingdom Metazoa; phylum Chordata; class Mammalia; order Rodentia; family Cricetidae; genus Peromyscus; species Peromyscus nudipes. The sequence goes on along the minus strand of CABHPH010160525.1, from coordinate 31,626 downwards.
AATAACCAGAACATTCGAAAAGCAGGTTGGGCCCCTTTGCAGTGTGATGATGAGAACAGCCAAGGCGGAGCTGTGGTTGAAGACCTGAGATCTGGTGCAGTCAGGCGGGCCTAACTGCAGTCATCAGCTGCTTGGAGAGGGCACACATTACCTAGAACAGCACTCTGGATTTTGGGTAGTTGTCCTGCTTCACCATGGGAAGCTAGGGAGCTCCCTTTCCCTCTCTGTATCTTCAGTGTCCAGTGGCAGAATATGGAAAGAGTTTCAAACCTTAGGAGCTTGGATACACATTGGTGGAGTGGATGGTTGAGTCAGAGGAAACCCTTTTTTTGGCCACTTCTACCTGCTCCAAGGCCCCTGGCTTTATCTGTTTTATATAAGAATCCTATGCAAGACTTTGTTCTAATTCTTTTTTTTTTTCTGAAATTCTCCAGTCTATGTGACCTTCTAAGTATTAAAAAAATATAATTTTGTGAGGGAAGGCCAAGGGGAGGAAGGAAAACCCAGATCAGAAGTGTGGCCACATTTGAATTTGAAGGCCGACCTTTGGGTGGTGGCTGAAGTCCTCAGTTTCCACCTCACAGTCAGTGTATTGCCCGAATCAACTCCGAGTGACCTCCAAGGAGAATTCTGGCTGACTTCCCATCAGATTCTTGTATTTGACTTGGGGTGGGAGGGGTGTCTCTCACTTTACAGGACCCTGCAGCTCAGATGGTGGTGGCTGGTCTGGTAATACTTTGGTAGTGTCTTGCTGGGTTCAGGCTTCCCAACAATAGAGTGCTTTGACCTTGCTTCAGCTCCCTTTCAGGCTGAGAATTTAAGGTGTTCTGCTGAATGCTGAGCAAACAAGCCTTGTGCTTTGATCTCAGAGAATTCATAGGAGCAAGAAGGGAGGAGATGAACTGGGGGCCCTGCAGGAATTAACTGTGAAAACCTGGCCAGGCTTTGTTGGACTGGGACACTGGGGTGGAGTGTCGGGTGTCTGGGGAACAGATGTGAGCCTGACTTGATCTTCTGCAGCTGCAGACAGAGGTTTGCCAGAGGTGAATGAGAGTTCCCGCCGTGGCCAGAGGTTCTCTTGGTGTGTGTAGCCCACTGGTGGTCTCTTCCCTGACCTGAGCTGGGCTTTGCAATTTGATTCCAACAACCACATAACAGGTTGGATAGAGAAAGGATTTCTTTTGAGAAGCCTGGGATTTGATGGGTTTTATATCTGTGTTATTCTATTCATTTCTAAACATTCCAGAGAGGTGATGGAGGGACCAAACCAGCCTTCCTCAGTAACCTTTCACTGCTTTGTGATCTCAGTTAGAATTGAGGCAGAGTGCAGTAGGGTCTGAAGATGTGCTGGCTGCCCTAGAGAAGCTGGGCCCCAGGTTTGTTCCTAGAAGTCCTGGTCCCAGAAGGTAAGTAGAAGATTCCTGATCACACAGGTTTGGGAAATTCTGCACATTCTTTTCCTCTGGATAGTCTCAACACACATTTGAAGACTAAAGCCGCTGGGATGCTCTATAGTCAAGAATTTTCTGAATTCATCTGATTAAAAATTTCCCAAAGGTAATCAACCAGAGAAGTATAATCTTAAAAAGCAAACAAACCAAAACCAAAACCAAAACCAAACCAAACAAACAAAAACATGGGAGAGGCATTTCAAGATGGACTAAGTGTGATAGTGTTTGTAATCCCATCACTTGGTAGGCTAAGCTGAGACTGAAGAAGAATTTGGGCTTAGTTGGAAGACCAGGTTGGGGACTGGGGAGATAGCTTAGTTGATCAAATGCTTGTGCAAGTATGAAGACCAGAGTTTGGATCCCCAGCACCCACATAAAAAACTGTACCAGTGCATGCTTGCAATCCCAGCACTGGATAGCCAGAGACAGGAGAATCCCTGGGTTTTCTGGGCAGCTAGTCTAGTTGAATCATTGAGCTCCAGGTTCCGTGAGAGACCTTATCTCTAAAAATACAGGGGGAAGCAGTTTGAAGAAGATACCAGATGTTGACCTCTGGCCTCCATAGGCACATGTGCAACATAGATAAACTCCATATTGGAGGAGCTGGAGTTAGCATTATTGTTTTAGGAGCTTTGAAAAAACTTGTCTCCAGGATGGGAGACGTCTAATAGGCATTCATAGAGTTTGGGGTCTTGAAGCTGCTCCCTTTGCCTGTAGTGAGGACCAACAACTTGGGCGTTCTCCCAAAGAGCTCTTTCTGGTCACTTAGTCTAAGGTTGAGTAGCCATGTGTGCTCTGTCAACTGGAAAAACTGTCATGTGAGCTGAAGACAAGACTGAAGCCCATTCCCACACAGGTGGAAAACAATTCAGGTCTTAGAGGGAGGTGGTTTTTAAATCCACCTTCACATTTTCTCTCTGTGTGTAAACTCATAGAGTCGGAGTGGCGAGAATGTGGCATTGTCTTTGCTACAGAAAACATTTCAAGAATGGCTAACCAACTCATTAATCAACCAAGTACAAATAGAGTTTATCTCTGGACTTTAGGTTGAGAAACTTCTAAATAGATGTTATCATTTCCATTGGACTTGGAGGGTGTGAGGACAGGAGCCTGGTGATACCCCTCTGACATGAGATAGCCTGTGCTATCTTAGATAGCCTTCCACAACTGTAACAAATACTTGGCTCTCAGCCTTCCAGTTTTGGAGGCTCCAGTTCATGGTCGATCAGTCCTATTGTCTTGGCATATGGCAGAAGAAAAGGCTGCTTACCCCATGGCCAGGAAATTAAAGAGTAAAAGGAAGGAGCTGGAGGTCCCTTCAAGGGCATACCCTCAAAGACAAAAAAACCTTCAGTAAGCCTCACATCTTAAGGTTCCCACCATCTCCCAATAGAAGCAGCGTCATGGCCAAACCTTTAACATCTGGGCCTGTGGGGAGACATTTCAGATCTAAGTGTCAGCAGAGCCTGATAAAGAAATGAGCCAAAAAATGGAGTGAGATCAATCCTTGGTAAGTCATTTGAGTGGCAGGGGCCAGCCAAGGCTGAAGCGTCTGCTACTTGGTAATGACCATTTAAATTGAGTTTTCTATTATTTTAAAATTCCCAAGTGTTTTTACTGATACAGTCTGCAGTGGTTTGAAGAAGAATGGCCCCCATGGGCTCATATTTGGTTACCAGTTGGTGGACTGTTTAGGAAGGGTTAGGAGGTGTGGCCTTCTTGGGGAAGGTGTGTCACTGCTGGTGGGCTTTGAGGTTTCCAAAGCTCATATCAGGCCCCAGACATTCTCTCTCTCTTCCTCTCTCTCCCCTTCCCACTTCTGTCTGTGGATCAGGATGTAAGCTCTCAACTGTTGCTCCAGGGCCAGGTCATGCCTACCTGCCAACATGTTCCCAGCCATAATGGGCTACCCTGTGAAACTAGAGGCAAACCCTCAATTAAATACTTTGATTTATAAGTTGCCTTGGTCATGGTGTCTCTTCACAGCAATAAACAGTGACCAAGACAAAGAACTTATCTAAGACCTTCTCTTAGAGTATCAGAATCTCTCCCAACACCTATACCTACCTTTCCCCACTCCCCAGCCCACAATAAATCCTCCAATATGAATTAAGTATGGTACTCATCTTCACCATAGAATGGCTTCATTAACTACGCCTTCTTTCCTCCTCTAGAAGATGCTTGGGAATTCACCTGACCCTACTACAGAATATGCACCCCGGATGGCTTCTCCTTAAATACACATAGTCTCCAACGGCTCAATGCTTCTTGTAGAAACCTGTGCCTTCTCTAGCAACTCAAATCAGGTATTTGAAATCTACCAGCTCATTTCACATTTCACCTTTGAGTCCTAGGCTGATGACAAACCAAGTCTGATCCCATGCCAATCCCTGGGCACGGGCTTCCGGCTTTTGACAAAAGCCAAGCCTTCTTGCCTACACACATGGAGAGGGTGCTCAGCCTTTACGTGGCAGAACCAGGTTTGGTTTTCCTTTCTTCTCCACTATGATCAGAGTGTGTATTTGTTTCTTTCAACAGGGATGCTTTCATCTGGGATCCGGTTAGCAATGTATGCTCACTATAGAATATTTAAATGGGGGAGGAAATGCAGATTCACCACAGAGCATGCTGTTGACCTGTCAGCGAGTATTTCTTCCTTAGTTGTGTTTCTACATGTAAACCTTGTGCGTGATTGCCTGGAATTTTTTTTTAATTACATTTCCTTTTTTGCCTTCTTATTTTATTTTTAATATAAAATATAACTACATCCTTTCCTCTCTCCAGCCCCTCCCATGTCACACCCCTTTGCTCTGTCTCAAGTTCATGGCCTTGTTTCCTTTCATTGTTATTGATACATGTATGTGTATGCATAAATATATAAGCAGAGCCTGCTGAGTCTGTTTAGTGTTGTTTGTATGTGTGTGATTTCAGGGTTGACCATTGGTATTGGATAACCAGTTAGGGAACTTCTCCATCTGGCAAGATGATTTCTCATACTCTTAGCATTCCTTAGTTATCTGTAACTCTCTATCTAGGGGCGGGGCTCCTTCAAATTTCCCTCATCCAGGTTAGCATGTCTATTTGGTGTTGTCTTTGTTCAGGTCTTGTTTAGGCAGCCATACTGTTGAGGTATAATGGGTGAAGGTTCCCTGTCATTTATAGGGGACAAAATCACACATCAGATTTCCTTGTCTTCTGGTCCTTACAATCTTTCTGCCCTTCCTTCCACAATGTCCCCTGAGCCTTAGGTGCAGGAATTGCATTATAAATGTATCCACTGGGGCTGAGCACCTCGTAAGCAGTTGTTCTTTGCATTTTTGACTGGTGGTGATTTTTCTGTAATGGTCTATCTGCTATTGCCTGGGATTTTCCTCCCTTCTTCTTTCTGCAAAGGACCTCCTTGTAGCAGATCTTACTGCTGGGTTTGAACAAAGTGCTCAGGAAAGAGATCTGACCAAGGTCAGGGGCTAGGACGTTTCTGTCCCTGATTCCTCTCTGCAAAGTGACTTGAGGTGGGTCCCTCATCAACACGCCCTCCTGTCTCTTCCTCCATTGCTTGTAGTGGCTTCTGCTAATAGAACCAGTGACCTTTTGCTAAGAGATCTAGAAACTGCTGTCCTGTGACATTCCACCCCCTTCCCCTTTAGTCAGTGAGCCATCCTCAATGTGTTCTAGTTGAACATGTCATTTGTTTCTAGTAGTAACTTTGATAGGATCCTATCTCAAAAATATGAAACACACTGTACATATTGACAAACCCTGCTATATCATTACTCAGGGGTATTGAAAAAAAAAAAACCTCTTGTCATATTGTCAAATATTTTTCCACAACATTTTATGGGTGGACAAATGTGCTTTATGTATGTTTAAAAGAAACACGCCATGTGTTACTGGAATCTTGAGAAACTGAAAATTAGTTTTCTTGCCTCAAGTTATTTTTTTCTTATTCTTTTGGAAGCATTTTGATAAATAGCCTTATAGGTAAGTCTCTGTACACATTTTTGATGATTTCCCTAGGATACATTTACAGGAGTACAATGTCTAGACTGATAGACAAGAGCATCTGAAAATTTTTTTGCTGTGTATTGCCAGACTACCCTCCAAAAATTAAAATAATTTATACTATTTCTAACTATATATAAAAAGGCCTATGACCTCTTTCAACACTTCATATCACAGCAGAATAATGCTATGTTTGCAGTTTGAAAGGTGGTCTCTGTTCTGCTTCACAGGCAGTCCCTCCATAGACTCAAAATGACTACTTTAAAAAACATCATTTCTTCACTGGCAGAGCCCAGAATAATAGTCACTATTGAATGGTAAACGGAAAAATGTCCCCTGCTCCCCATACCCTGAAACTGTCCATTTCTCTGCAACCTGTGACTGTGACACTTCCTTCATTATAGCAGAGACTTTTCATATGTCATCACAGAAGGATCATAGAACAGAGAGATTATTCTAGATTATTCCAGTGGTCCCTGATATTGCTGCAAAGATTCTTGTAAGGAAAAGATGGTGGAAAGAACAGTGGAAGAGAGAGAAGGAAGTGAGAGCTGCTGGAAGGTAGTCTGCTACTGTCTCTGGGGATGAAGGGAGCAGGCACAAGCCAGGGATGCGGCTATCACTGTTTTCTGTCACTGTGATAAATACTTAGAAACAATCTAAAAGATAGGGAGGTTTCTATTGGCTCACAGTTCAGAGGCTTCACCCCACAGGTGGCTGGATCTAGTACTTAGGGTCCATGGTGAGGTGTAATATCATGCCAGTGGTAAATACTGTTTAACTCATGGTGGCCAGGAAGGGGGGCCGGGAAGGGACAAGGGACATGTTTCTAGAGAATGCGCCCAGTGACCTGCTTCCTTCAACTAGCTTCCACATCCTACTTTTGCCACCTCCTAATAATGCCATCATTAATGAATACATCGATGGATTAACCCATCAATCAGTGTAGAGCGTCCAGGCTCCAATCACTTTCCCAAAGTCCATCAGCTGGTCCCCAAGTCCACCATGCCTGGCTCTCTGGGGGACACTTCATTTTCAAACTTAATAGCAGGCAACCTCTAAAAAAAAAGGAGAAGACATTCTCTTTTGGGGTCCCCAGAAGAAATACAGCCTGCCTATGTCTAACCTCCATAGAATGAGAGTAATATGGGTTTTTAACCCATGAAATTTGTGGTAATTTGCTTGCTACTGCAGCAATAGAAAACTAATACAGCCACTTTATTAGTTCCTGTTGGCTTATGCCGAAAATATTTTGGATAAATTTAAGGTTGTTGTCATCTGTATTGTTGGCATTCTGCTGTTAATTTATTTTAAAGTGTGTGTGTGTGTGTGTGTGTGTGTGTGTTCATGTCTGTGGAGGTCAGAGGACAACCTTAGGTGCTATTCCTCAGGAACGCTAGCTACCTGCTTTTAAAGACAGCATCTGTTATTGTCTCTGACCCTGGTGGGCCTGTCTCTACCGCTCCAGTGTGCGGATGACAGCCTGAGCCCCCACACTTAGCTTCTCCAGGTGGGTTCTGGGGATTGAAGCTCAGGTCCTCATCTGTGTGCACGTGCCCCCCTGAGCCACCTCCCGAGCGCATATCCTGTAGTTCCACAGTTATCAGCCCTCTCTTCAGTTGTGCCCTGTTCTCAGGACCTTAGCTGGAGCTGCCTGCTTTTGTCCTTGACACTGAGGACACCAGAGCGATCCTGCAAACATGATACGTACGGCGAACAGCTGCAGAGAAATGGATTTGGACAAACGACTCTCAGCTGTTTCCAATGCTTGCAGGGGCCCCTTTGGTGTTCACGAATCAATTTTATGCCTGAAGGTCCTCCTTAAGCCTAAGCTATGAATTCCTTGCCCACATGTCTATTCTTTTTCTGTGAGTTCCTACTCTTCTCGGTGAATCGGCAGAGTACAGCAAAATAATTCAACCCCTAATATCGGTGACTTTATTATTTATTTATTTTCACACAGAATGCTTTCATACAAGTGACTTGATTGATTCTTCCTAGTTCAGTGTTTGACAAGTAGAAGGTTAATTAATGAGCATGCCCCTTGCTCTGAAGGAAATGTATTTTTATCCTTGTTTAAAACTCTAAGACCCTCACGATCCATAAGGATATACACAGAAATGTGCAGCTGCGTACACACCACTCTCTTACATGGCTTACCACTTGCATCCACACATTGTATGCATCTCGACTGTCAGTCAATATGGTAGAAGAGGCATCTTTATTTATACTGAAAAGACAGCCTTTGTCTTTTTAAAAAAAAAAATTCTACTTTTAAAAAGCATCTCAGAAGTTTCTAATTCCTTGGTGACCTAAAAACGAAACTTAGAAGTAGCGATTGTGGGCCTCCAGCGAGATCTCAAACCTGGTGTTGGGTAAGCCCAGCCTAAGGCCGGAGGAAGCTAGAGTCTGGAACATTCCCTTCTGCTAGCTGCCCTGCAGCCTGATGTTGATCATTTTCTAAACCTCCTCTGTGAGCCTGGGCCAGAGCGGACACCGAATCCTACTGTGTCCCCAGAGTACACCAGGAACCTCGAAGATCTCCATCCTATGGGCTGCTGCCAGCCAAATTGATGCCTGAGGCTGAGTTTACTCTCTGTCAGCTTGCCTTTGGAGACTGTGTTCACTGCAGAGTTCTGAGAGGGGTCTCGGCATTTGAAAAATTGACCAATAGCTTTATGATGGCTCTTGAACACTGAATACAGGACTGAGTTCCCCACGGGTGCTCAGTAAGGATCTGTTGCTGATGGATGGGTGATGACACCCCATCACACTCAATTTTCTGTTTGGAAACAGCTTTATTAGACATGTCCAGAATCCTGTTCTCTGCCCTTATTTTTGTTGGACTAAAAGAAGCAAGCAATGTTGTCGGATCCTAGCAGCCTAGAAATATGGCTCCCCTAAGCATCCTCACAGGCTTCACTTTAAATGAGTCCGAGCAAACATAGATCTAGAGGCCCCCGCTACACTATGCACACTTTCCTGGGACCCCAAACTGTAAGTTCTCAGCCATGATGCGCTCTTTCTGAGCTGGGAGGGAGAGCTGCTGAGCTTTCTGACTCCAAACAGGTAAACTGGGCCGAGTTGAGTGTGTTCTGAGAAGCAGTTTCTAGTCAGGGGTAAAGTGGGTCCCAGAACTTCACTCACAGAACATCTTGTGGCAAAGAGAGAAGAGTTGAAAAGGAGGCTTTGGAAGATGGGGTCCCAGTACTATTGTCTACTGTCCAGCCACCTGATGCTGGGCAGGCTGC
>CABHPH010160525.1:1561-22522 GCA_902168325.1 Peromyscus nudipes | reverse complement strand
ATCAAACTGACCATTGAGATTAACCATCCTGTCATGAAGGACAGGCTGTCATGGTTGGGTGTAGGATGTCCCCTACAGGTCCATGCCTTTGAACACTTGGTCCCCAGTTCAGGGTGTGGTTTGGGGAGGTGGGGCATAGCTGGAGTAAATGGATCATGGCAGGCTGGCCTTGAGGTCTGTAGCCATGCCCCACCTCCTGTATCCTCACTCTGCTTCGAGTTCCACTGAGATGAGAGAGGATTTGAGGAGTTTTGGTCTGTGTTTCTGTTGCCACAGAGTTACCGGCCACCATACCTTTCCAGCCATAGAGGACTGGATCTCTTCAAACCTTGAGCCAAAATAAGTCCTTCCTCCCTTCAGTTGCTTCTTGTCAAGTATTTGGTTGTAGAAATGAGAAAAAAGTCACCAATACACGACTCCATATATCTAACTGTAACTTACAGTGCTGTTGGGAGCCTTGAGTATCTAAGTACACACTGTCTGAATTTTAGTGGCTACAAAGGTTTGGATTTTATAGGGTGGCATATCTTGTTTTGAACATTCTACTGTGGAGCATCCTGTTTCACACTTGTACGTGGTCCAGCTCAGTGAACACATGCTGGCCCAAGGACATTCTGAGTTAACATAAAATGGAAATTACAAGCTGGTTGATTATTTTTTGAAATTTGTTATTTCAGTACTTTTTTTATTTTTAAGTCTGAATCTCATTATATAGTCCAGACTGGCCTCAAATTCATGATCCTCCTGCCTCAGCCTCCTGAGTACTAGGATTACTGGTGTGTGCCACTAGGCCCAACAGCCTTTCAAGGAGTAATCAGGAACAGGTAAGATTAATTTTGATAGCATAATTTTATTTAACCCCAATATGTCAAAATGTTATCCTTATAACATGGACTCAATGTAAGAATTATTAAAGAAACGTTTACTTTTTTGGTATTACTCATGTGAAATCCATTTTCTATATCTAAATCACATCTAAATTCAGATATGGATTTTTGTCAGATACACTGTGCTGTGGGATGTTCTGTACGGCAAATGTGTTGCTAATAAAATACTGATTGGCCAGTGGCTAGGCAGGAAGTATAGGCGGGACTAACAGAGAGAATAAAAAGAGCAGGAAGGTTGAAGGAGACGCTGCCAGACTGCCAGCCACCGCCAGGACAAGCAGCATGTAAAGATGCCGGTAAGCCACGAGCCATGTGGCAAGGTATAGATTTATAGAAATGGATTAATTTAAGATATAAGAACAGTTAGCAAGAAGCCTGCCACGGCCATACAGTTTAAAAGCAATATAAGTCTCTGTGTTTACTTGGTTGGGTCTGAGCGGCTGTGGGACTGGCAGGTGAAAGAGATTTATCCTGACCGTGGGCCAGGCAGGAAAACTCTAGCAACAACACTGGATCTATATTTAGAAATCATGAAATTTACTGTTGAAGTTGGCTCTGGTGACAAAAGCATGTCAGCTCCTCAGGAGGCTGAGGCAGGAGGATTGTAATTGCCAACCCTGACTACAGAGTGAGTTCAAAGCCAGCCTGGGCAACTTAGAGATACCATCTCAAAATTAAAACATCAGAAATAAAGCTGGGACTATAGCTCAATGGTAGAATGGTGGCCTAGCATGTGAGGCTCTGAGGTCAATTCCTTCTACGGAGGGCAAATTTACTGCTGAAAATAGACTCAGATATCCAAGTCTTTTTTTTTTCTTTTAAACACACCTAAACGTTTCCTAATAATTACGTTATGACTTATATTTAAATTTACTACAATAAGATAAAGGTAATTCAGTACCTCAAAGGCATTGACCACATTCCTAGCGCTCACATGACGAGCTCAGATGCCAGAGATGTCGAGGTCCTCTGTTAGAGTGCAGCTTGAAGCAATGTGAATTCGCTGCTGAGATTCCAGCGCAGACGCGCTTTCTAGGCAGATGTTCAGGTGAGGGTTAGAGATGTAGTTCTAAGATTTGAGGATCTATTAAAAAGTATCAATATCCGAGTTGTCTTGAATTTATGGAAGTGATTTTGAGCATGTGCACTCTAAGCATGTGTATTAGTCAGGGTTCTCTAAAGCAGCATTTCTCAACCTGTGGGTAGCGACCCCTTTGGGGGTGTCAGATGACCCTTTCACAGGGGTCACATATCAGATATCCTGTATATTACATATTTACATCATGATTCATAACAGTAGCAGAATTACAGTTATGAAGTAGTAATAAAATAATTTTATGGTTCAGGGGCCACCACAATATGAGGAAGTATGTTAAAGGGTCACAGCATTAGGAAGGTTGAGGACCACTGAGCTAGAGAAACAGAAGTGACCGAATGACTGTATTACAGAGGGGAGTCATTGGATTGGCTCATATGATACAGTCTGGGTGGTCCAACAATGGCCATCTGTGTACTGGAGAGGCTGAACAGCCTGTAGCTGCTCAGTCCATGATGCTGGATGCTACAGCAATCCCAACCTGGCAAGAGAGGCCTGGGGCTCCCAGAGAGCTGTTGGTGTTCATGTTGGGAAAGTCAAAGAAGCTGGGTTCTGATGAAGGATGGACTCAGCAGCAGTGTTGAAAAGCAAGAGTAGATGCATGTATCAGCAAGGAGTAAAGACAGGTAGGCAAAAGCAGTCCTACTCTTCTCTCAGATCTATCGATGTCTGCACTTCATCAATACTATCTACTCTTGGAAGGGTCTTCCTTCTACAGCTAATCTTTCTAGAAAGTTCCTTCACAGACCAGTCCAGAGATGTTTCTCTCAGTCAATCCCAGATCCAATCAAATTATCAACTAATATTAATCTTCACAGGATGAGTATTTAAAAAAAAGATTCACAGATGATTCTAATTTGTATAAAGTGAGTTTCGGGCTAATTCATAGAAAAATAATAATTTCTATTAGCTAAGTAAACTGTAGAACCACAGACAAGGACTAATTGTGACAAGATAACTCTGAACCTTAAAGTTCTGTCTCAGAGCCACAAACTTTTAAAATTTGGATTTTGCATCTAATCCAATCATCCCTTGTTTGAAAATCTGAAATCTGAATTGTGCCAACATTTAGAAAATTTTTATGACTCCAGTGAAAAAATTTCATACCGCCAAACTTTGTTTTAAGCAGGAACTTATTTAAAATGTATATATAAAATGACCTACAGGCTACATGTACAAGGTGTACATAAAAGATACATTAATCCACATTTGAAATTATAAATTGCGTTTGGACTCGAGTCCCATTCTAAAGCTATCTCATTATGTATGTGCAAATATTCCAAATGCCAAAAACAAAAACAAAACAACAAAATTCCTAAACACTTTTGGTCCTAAAAATTTCAGGTAAGGGATACTTAGCCTGAATTCAAAATGTGTGTGTGTGTGTGTGTGTGTGTGTGTGTGTGTGTGTGTAGGCCAGAGGCTGGGTATCTTCCATAGTTACACCTTATTTTTTGAGACAGTATCTTTCACCGTACCAGGCACTGGCCAGTGAGCCCCTGACATCCTTGTGTCTCACTAGGGCTGAAAATGCAGGTGTCCACCACCTCGCCTGGCTTTTCACATGGGTCCCGGGGGCTCTTAACTCAAGTCTCCATGCGCGCGAAGCAGGCGCTGAGCCATCATCTCCCCAGCCCTGAGCTTGTGTTCCTACCAAGTACAAGACCTGCACCAGAATCTTCTCAGCCACTTTACTACATAAATAGAGTATTTAACCTTGGTCCATTTTGAGTGGCATGTTCTTGTGTCTCTTCCCTTGAACGTACTCTTGCCAATTCATCTTAAGATGTGCGGAGATGCTCTTAGTACCGCCTTCATGTTTTTGCCTGTACTTATTTGTGAACCCCACGACCCTAGCAAGATCATGCGTGTCAAAATTTCAGCACGGAACTTCCTGCCAACACATATTGACAGAACAGTTGATCGGCCTAATTGGTTCTGGCAACGTGTCTGATCTCCTCTGTGTTTACGTCATTCCAGCTGAGCTAATTTGGGTGGATTCCATGGAGATATTTTGGTTCTGTATTTGAATCTGTAATCTGGCTGTTTGCATACCTGTCCTAGTTTTCAGCGTGTAGGCATTTGCATTTCTTTGTAAGTTTACTGTTTTATTTTCGGAAACCTGACAAAACTTCACCAGTTCAATCAAAAACACTTAATGGTGCGTCTGCAGGGCTTCAGACACTACACTAAATTTTATTGCAATTAGGATGCATCATTTTGTTTCTTCTTTTCTTTTCCTTGCCACCTTCTCTTGTTGTAGTCACTGTGTTGAAAACCATCACCATTTCATACTTGGGCTCAGCTGGAAAGAAAGTCATGATTGATTAGTCATGTCTGCCATAGATATGGGAGCAGGGAGTGCGGTCCTGTTGGCAAAACAGTTGCTACTTGTGCTAGGAGCTGGTGATATAAAGATAATTATCAGTCATTTCAGCAGGGGAGACAGAATAAAAAAATGGAAAATCATGTGATAAGTCCTATGGCATTGGTTTATAGAAAATGACATACAGAAGGAAAAGCAATTTATAAATCCTGGGTGAGGGCTGTGGTGTGGGGGATCAGGAGAATACCAAACAATTGACACTAGGGTAATATTGCTATGGAAAGCCTCTGTACCCTTCCTCTGGGTGCCTAAGAGGCTCCTGAGGAGCAGGACATGGGCAGAAGGGAGAGATGTTGGCCCAGCCAGTATCTACATGGACAGCTTAGGGTCTGCAGGTAGGTGCAGCCAATTGACCTCCCAGAGTGCCAGTGTGGCCACAAAACCAGAGACTTGTTTATTAAATTGGAAAGCTGCTATTCTCAGTGCCAAGCTCTCACTCTGCCCTTTAGAAAAAGGAGAGGAGCCAGTCAGCCAGGTCTAAAAATACTCAGGACTGACAACTAGGTCTGGGCAGAGAGAGCTTGGAGCCTGGTTTGGGAAGAACTGAGTGGGGCAGGCACAATGTATCCATGGGCTCATATCAGAGGGCAGAGCACAGGCTTTATACTGTCATTTGTTACAATTGACAATATTTTGTAATATGAATGATAATACCTCTGGAAAAGCATTTCTGACATGGTGAAACTTGTTCTTTCTGAGGCAGAGTCTTCTGTAGCCCAGACTAGCCTTGCACTCAGTAGCTGAGGATAACCTTGAACTTCTGATCCTCCTGCTTCTACCTCCCCAGTGCTGGGATTACAGATGTGCACTACTGTATCTTATTTATGCAGTGCTGGGGATGGAGCCTAGGGCTTTGTGTATGCTGGGTAGTCACTCTTCCCACAGAATTGTACCCCAAACCCCATAACCTGTTCTAAACTAGTGTGTGCAGCTAATACTTGGACCCCCACAATATCTCCTAGAGTAGGTTATATACTCTTGCCATTTATGAGGAAACAATTTTAAAGATGGGGAATTTGGGTCTGGGTGGCCTGAGACAGAGGCTAATCATGTGGAATGGTCTTCAGGTGGCCTTTTCTCCACCCCTGTTCTCTGGCTGTTAAGCTGTTTTCTGGGGGACCTCTTGGAAACTCTCTCAGTGGTCACATGACTTCGAGTTTCTACTGGATACACGATGAGGCCTGCTTCTGTTGCATAAGGATAGTGGCCCCTGCCACTGGCCAGGAGGAAAGAGACATATTAGTCACATTGCTCAGAGATTGGTTGAGCAGAAGATAGCGTTACCCAGAGATCACGGGCACATCTGTCAGGGCCAGGTGCCTTCTATCTGAAACCATGACATGTGTTTATAGGCTTTATCTTTTTCGTTTGTTCGGTTTCGGGTTTTTTTTTGTTTGTTTGTTTGTTTGTTTTTTTCAAGACAGGGTTTCTCTGTGTAGTTTTGGTGCCTGTCCTGGAACTCACTCTGTAGACCAGGCTGGCCTCCAACTCATAGAGATCTGCCTGGCTCTGCCTCCCACGTGCTGGGATTAAAGGCATGCGCCACTGCTGCCCGCCTTGGTTTTGGGTTTTTAAATATAGGATTTCTCTATGTAGCCCTGGCTGCCCTGGAACTCACTTTGAAGTACAGGCTGGCCTTGAACTCAGAGATCCATTTGTCTCTGCCTCCCGAATGCTGGGATTAAAGGTGTTCACCACCACCACCATCACTGCTTCCTGGCAATAAGCTTTGTCTTTATTCTTGACTGTTTCAACACCCCCCCCCCCGCCCCCCACACACTGGGCTCCTAGACTCCTGGAAGATTGAGACGTTAGGAATACACTCAGTGAAGATTCAATCTGAGCTCATTATGCCCTCCTGCTGACACGGTTACTGGGTGTGTGCACTCATTTCTGTCCTGAATTTTAACTTCAGAGTATCTTAGGGGACACAGAAAATAAAGAATGGTGGGTCCCTGGCTGCCTTCTTGAAGGTTTCCAAACCAAATTACGTTTCTTTGGTTGTGATATTCTTTTCTTATAGTCTTCCTATTTTATGCTTCCCACACCCCCCCTCCTGAGCCACCTCGAATTTCATGTGGAAGAGCCTTGGGGCACATTAATACGTAAGCAGGTGGCTGGCACCCATCTGAGTGGACTGCATTGCCACCTGGGGCCATGGTGTCCTCTGGGCCTGAGCTGCTGCTGAGGGCCATGTCTGGGTCTGTGGCCCTACAGCAGCTGGGGTCTGAGTTGATGTCCATGGCTCCTGTTACCACCAAGGGCTGTGTGGATGCCCAGGGTCTGGTCAGCCACCCGAGACCATGTTGGTGTCTGAGAACCATGCTGTCACTGGGGCCATATTGATCTGGGTGGCCATGGTGACATCTGGGCCCAAGCTGCCTCCAAGAACCATGTCTGGGTCTGTAGTCCTGTTATAGCTGGGGTCTGTGTTGATCTCTGTGGCCCATGTTACCACAGGGGGTCATAGGAACCATGTGCGTTGAAATCTGAGGGCTGTGCTGAGCTGGCACCACCCTTCACTGGCTCTGTGAGAGCTGGCCCTGACCCTTTCTGGGCACTGCCAGAAGAGCTAGTCCCACACTCAAGGGAAATTGCCCCACCCCTCACCACAGGTGTGGGAAAGCTGGCCTTGATGGCATGGGCATAGAAGAGCTGGCTCTACCTCTCCCCGAGGTGGACGGTCCCAGTGACCATACTGACCAACTCAGCTACCACCCAGACCCACATCCAGGACTTTGAGTTGGCACACCCCAACATCTACCCCATCTATGACCTTCAGGAACACGTGAAGGGACTGGCCCTGAGGAACCATAGCCACAGGATCTTCTTGACTCAGCGTAACATCAGGATATCTGAGAGGAGTCTCAGTGGGGGTCCAGTATTGATGGTGTCCCAGAAGCCAGAGGCCTTGAACCTAACCAACAACACATTACACAATGAACATTTGCAAGTAAAGCTGAGTGAACAAATATACTATACCCCACACCACAGTCCCAGTGCCAGTAAGACCAATGAAGAGGTGTTGGAGAGGTGAGAAAGACGGAGGAGCAAAAGTGGACTTTTTGATTGTTTGCTTTGTTTTGTTTCTAATGAATAATTTTTAAATTTCCTTTTGGGGGGAATGCTATGGGGGTGATGGGTGGATATGGAGCGACTGGGAAATGAGTGGGATTGGGGTACATGATATGAAATTCCCAAAGAGTCAATAAAAATCATGTTAAAATTTTAAAAGAAGTAATAGTAAAAAATGTCTCGCCGGGCGTTGGTGGCGCACGCCTTTAATCCCAGCACTCAGGAGGCAGAGGCAGGCGGATCTCTGTGAGTTCGAGGCCAGCCTGGGCTACCAAGTGAGTTCCAGGAAAGGCGCAAAGCTACACAGAGAAACCCTGTCTCGAAAAAACAAAACAAAAAAAAAAATGTCTCTTGTGCATAAGAGCTGAGGAGATAAGACACACACAAGATGGAGCAGCAGGGGTGGCCTAGGATGTCTTTTGGACCATGGGGTGGTTTGAATAAGAATGGCCCCCATAGGCTCGTATATTTGAATGCTTAGCGAGTGGCACTATTTGAAAGGATTAGGAGGTGTGGCCTTGTTGGAGTAGGCGTGTCACTGGGGGCGGGCTTTGAGGTTTCAAAAGCTCAAGCCAGGCCTAGTGGCTCTCCCCCTTCCTGCTGCCTGTGGATCCAGTTATAGAACTCTCAGCTCCTTCTTCAGCACCATGTCTGCCTGCATGCTGCCATGCTTCCCGCCATGCTGATAATGGACTAAACCTCTGACGCTGTAAGCCAGCCCTAGATAAACGCTTTCCTTTATAAGAGTTGTTGTGGTCATGGTGTCTCTTCACAGCAATAGGACATTGACTAAGACAGACCACTTCCTGCCCTGTTATCTTCCTGCCCTGTGCTGGTTGGTAACTATGGCTTCAGCTGGTTGGTACACATTGTATCCTTGGAATACCTTTTGTCTAGAAAATACTGACTTAGGCCCAACATCATCTACACTGATTATCAGCAAATTGCCCGAGTGAATTCTTCAAGAGACCCTATGTCACTGGGGATCCCTCAGCTTAGTAACCCCTGAACAACTGGGATGGGAGAGGCTGGAGATGGGAGAAGAGGGCACATAGATCCTCAGCCTGGATGCAAGAGCTACCAGGGAACTGCCCTGTTTGGGGCGAGAGTTTTGCCCGGAGTTTCTCCAGCTGGCCATTCCTCCTCACACAAGTACTGCTTTGATACTTGGCTCTTCAGATCTCCACAAATCAACTGCTCAGAGGTGGGTGCTGGGGGTATGACTCAGCAGAAAAGAAGAGAACCGAGGTCAGACTGTTCTAGAAAGGAGAGAGAGCCACCCCACACAGAAAGTCCAAAAGTGAGTTCTCCAAAGTGTTGGCTAAGTGAGGGGAAAGAATCCAGACGGCTTTCATACCCCTGAGATGTGTCAGCAGCTGTAAAATAAATACCATTTCTGAGTTACTTCTTCTGTTTCTCTCTGGAGAAGGAGCGAACCTCCCAAATAAAAAGAATTTAATCTCAAGTAGCTCCAGGTCAGCTCAGGACGTTTGAGTGACTAACAGATAAGCAGGAGTTGGAAATATCCACCAAGCGGCAGCCCGTCACTCAGCGAGTCTGCTTTCCTGGCATCTTCAAGTGATTTTATCTACCGAGAAAATGTGTTTTCCCATGGAGAGACACGGGGCTGATGGGGCAGCAGCGGGGCACGGTGTTCATGACCTTGGTATTTCTCACCACACCCCTGATTTAAGTGTCCCTTTTCCTATTATGCTTTATGCTCTTTCTTTGTCTCTTGCTCTCTCTCTCTCTCTCTCTTTCTGTGAATTGTATGAATATGTACATGCTCATGTGTGCACACACACGCATGTTTTGTGCATGCACATATGGAGGCCAGAAACTAATGTTGGTGTCTTCTTCTATCGTTCTCCTCCTTGTCTTTTGAGACAGGCTCTCCTACGGAACACGGAGCTCACATATTCAGCCAGACTAGCAGGTCAGGGAGCTTCAGGAATCCCCATCTCTGCCTCACCATGCTAAGATTATAGGTCTACACTACCATGCCTGGCTTTTTACCTGGGTACTGGGGGTCCAAACTCAGGTGTATATAATCACTGTACTGACAGAACCATCTCCCCAGTCCCACCCTCCCTGTTTTTATTTTTTTCCCCTGTCTTCTGTCTCAAAATACCTTTAAAGTCAGATTTCAACCTCCAAGAGAAAAGGTTTGTTTACATTTGGCAGCTTGTATGAGCGAAAAGGTAAAGTGTCCAGAAAGGCTTTCTGCACGTCAAGTAGCTGTTTGTCCATACTGTGTGAATGAGTTAAGTGTGAAAAAAACAAGACAGATACGGATTCAGTTTCACCAAAGTCTCACACATGGTTTTAAAGCGTTGGGTAAATATGGCTGGGGCCAAATCTGATTTGGGCTTAAGAGGAAATTCAGGCGTGTCGAGTAAAAGAGGAATAGACCAGAAGAGCGTATCTAGTCATTTCCACCAGGGTCTGTGGGATCAGAACTCCCTCCTGGGATGACCAAAGCTAGGCACTACTGAAAATGAATTGAGGGGCTAGAGAAAGGGCTCAATTGGTGAGACCACTGGCTTCCTCTCTTCTGGAGGTCCTGGGTTCCATTCCCAGCACCCACATGGTGGCTCACAACACCCTGTAACTCCAGTCCTAGAGGAACTGGGCGCCCTCCTCTGCCTTCCAAGAATGCCAGGTATGCGTGTGCGCAGACAGACATCCAGGCAGAACCCCTATATACATGAAAACGAGGTTTTGTTTTTTTTTTTAAGAGAAAAGAAATCATCAGGACCACAGGCTGGGAGGACCACAGGCTGGGAGGACCCGAAGGCACAGTGCTCTCCAAACACTATGTGAACGAGGCAGCCAGTTTCTGGGAACATTCTGGTCACGTTAGCAGAATAGACTTTCAGGCAGACGTGTTCTAAGTATTTAGCCTTCTGTCCTTGAATGATGGAAGATGAGACCCAGTCTCCATTGTGCTCATGGAATTCTTCTGGTGATCCAGCCGTTGGCATGGAACCCATAGCAGCCATGTAGCAGGCATCTCTTCTACTCTGCCCCACTCTGTCTCACCTCTGGTAATCCATTATATCTGCTCGGAGAACCCAGCTGACTAGATTTACCAAAGGCTCTTGGAAGTATCCTGCATCCTGTCCCCTACTTGAGGTCGCATCGTCTAACTAGCTTCCTGTAATCCCACCCCCAACCTTGCTTGCTCTCGATTCATTTTCTACATGGAACACAGCATGAGCTTTCCGGAGCTCACACCAGTCCCTGGCATCATCTTTGACACATGATGTGTGTAGATTTCCACGATCCAGCTTCTCTCTGCTTTTATATCTCTTGACGACATGTTCCACCTTCTCCCCAACATCCCTTCATAGCCACCAGCCCCTCCAGTGGGGGAAACTGCTAGCCAGCTCCTAGCTGGGGTGTCTTGTGGAAGTAACAGAGCCCCCCCCCCCCCGTACTTCTCTTTCTTCCTTTGTAAAGGAAGGGATGCAACCCTTCATGGGGGGTGGAGGATGAGTGTCTTAGGGTTTTACTGCTGTGAAGAGACACCATGACACGATCATGGCAATTCTTATAAAAGAAAACCTTTCATTGGGCCTGGCTTACCATTCAGAAGTTAGTCCATTATCATCATGGCAGGAAGCATGGTGGCGTGCAGGCAGATAAGGTGCTGAGAAGTAGCTGAGAGTTCTACATCTTGATCCACTGTCAGCAGGAAGAGAATGACATTGGGCCTGCCTTGAGCTTCTGAAACCCCAAAGCCCATCCCCAGTGATTTTCTCCAACAAGGCCACACCTCCTAATAGTGCTACTCCCTGTGAGCCTATGGAAGCCATTTTCATGCAAACCACCACAATGAGATAAGTTAACACATGTACAAGTGGAAGCAGCTATGGACTGTCTTAGACTTTCTCCTCTTCATTTGTGTGTAGCAAATGTCACCTTGACATCCTTTCCACTGTGTCTGGTCCACCTCTGTTCACCTTGAAGTTTGCTCTACCCTGTCAATGCCACCCTCAGTAGTTCTCATCCAGAACTTTTGTAGGGTGGTGATCACCATTTTTGGAGACTGACCCATATTGTATCACAGTTGCCTGCATCCCAGTGTGTCCCTACCCCAGACCAGTCTGAGGACAGGGACTGCTTTCTCAGTTTCTTTACACCCTGTAGCCAATAAATACTTGGGAATGTAAAGAAAGAGTAAAATTAACTGACAGGGAGAGATTCAGTCAGTCTCCAATGCTTTCAGACCTTGGTACAGTCATTGTTTCTTTTATATATGCATAAACAATTATTCTTTCCCAAATGAGCCTCAGGGAGAACATTACCAATATTGGCCTTTGGCAAGAACCATTTTAACATCTGAAAATGTTCCCTGTTCTAGAACTCAAAATGACTGTGTACTTCAAAATGTCACTGCAAGGGTTGCTGGGATGATTGGGTTTGTCTTGGCTCTTGCCTCTTTCCCTCTCTACCTATTTCCTATCCCCGATGATGTCCTTCCAACCAATACCAACTCCAGTTACGTCACTCTCTGCCCTCCACTTACCTTGTGCTCCTCCTGAGTGCAGAGGGCAGCTGTAGGAATGAGCTTTGTGTTTAGGTCTCATGCAGTTGTATTTGGACACAGGGTGGTATCTCAGGGAGGAGGGGATTTCTCCCACC
This sequence comes from Peromyscus nudipes, assembly GCA_902168325.1. Classification (NCBI taxonomy): domain Eukaryota; kingdom Metazoa; phylum Chordata; class Mammalia; order Rodentia; family Cricetidae; genus Peromyscus; species Peromyscus nudipes. The sequence continues at coordinate 10,431 of CABHPH010160525.1, read as the reverse complement.
CTGGACAAGCTGTGGCAGCATTTCATATTTGACATGGCTGACGAATTCCATAATTTGAGTTAGCCATGGCTTATTAAAATGCCTGGGCTTGCTGGAGATGTATTCCCACATCTGTGCCGCCCATAGGACTGTGGAAACAGACTGGACTGGTTTTTCCCAATGTGCCTGGTTCATCCAGGGCCGTGTGAGTTGGAGAGAGAAGGAAGCTGTATATGAAAGGCCCAGGGATCCATCAGAGAACTTTGAGCCTGCAGCTGCCTTTGGAGACCATGCTGTTGCTCAGCATTCCCCATCATGCAAGAAATAAACACCCCAAAGCAAAACAAAACACTTCCAAGCTCATGTTATAAAAAGTTGATTTTGAGAAATTTTAAGCATATTTTTACCATTTAATTAGCAATGCACGGCATTTACTTTCCACCAATTATATAACAAAAGCATGATTTTTAACAAGTGTATTGACAAAATAGTCATCTCATTATTTGAGAAGCACAAAGATGGACATTTACGTACCAGCATCAACAATGGGCAAAACCCACCTTTGTGAACAAGTCTTCAGAATCCCCACATTTTGCATTCAAGAATCAGCCCGGTAAGAGCTGGAGTTCTGAGGACATGGCTGCGTGCTGACAAAGGAGATTTAGGTCCCTGGTCATTTGTTTCACTTAAGTAGCCTCCTGGAACAGTCAGTAGCTCCACTGCGTGCAATGGAAAATGCAATCTGGATGTAAACTCTCATGGTCTCCCACATTTAACACTGGATTCTGGGATAGTTTGAAGTACAACCAAGAGTTTTGACCAGATAAATGAAATTTAGAGCTTGGACTCAGAAAACTTACAAGTGAACTAGTGATCACCATTTTGAGGTTGCTTGCGGAGTTCCTGTCTCCTGCTTGTAGACACAAAATATTGTCTTGCAAAGGACCATGAACCTAGGTGCCATGTTGTGAGGAAGCCCCACAGCTGGTTAAGGAACTAGCCCTTGGCATAGTGGCCCCTGAACAACTGAGTCCTCTGGAGGAACCTACATGTTAATACCCCACCCCCAGACCACAGCTTGATTGCAGCTTGTGAGTAAGCTGTGTCCAAACTCTTAACCCACTAAAGTAATGTAAGATAACCATTGTTGTCTTCCTCCTCTAAAGTTTGGGGAATGTGTTGCAGTGAAAAATTAATACATGCCACTACTTCCTCATGGAACTTCAGCCAGTATGCTCTGGTCCTCAGTCAGTGGGTATGCACTACCTAGCAATACAGCTTGATTCCAGACCTTCAAAACTCTGCCCGTAGTACGGGCACTTCAACAGCAAATCACTCGTGTGAATCACCAATGTGCCCATCTCTGGCTGAAACAATCATGTAAGTCCATGAGGAAGCACATATGAGGCAACCAAGCTGTGGTGTTTGCTCCAAAGACAAAGCAGGTTCCTTGTGGTTGGTTTTTAAAAGATACCACCGGGCACAGGCTGGAAGACCATAGCATCAGGGCCAACTCAGTTACATATTGAGATCTTCTCTCCACATGAGGACAAGGGTCAAAAAGGTGTCACTGCCACTTTCCTGTCGTGAACCCAGGTGACAAGGGAAGGGATGAGACCGAATCCAGCTAGCAGCCAGGAAAAGGGAGTGGAGGATCTTGGGAAAGTGTTGATGAGGAGCAAGAGATTGGAGGAGGCAAAATAGCCCTTCCATTCATTTTCAATTGGCCAGGATTCAGTCACATGGCCACAGCATGTTGCAAAAGATGCTGGGAGCCGGGCGGTGGTGGCGCACATCTTTAATCCCAGCACTCCGGAGGCAGAGCCAGGGGGATCTGTGTGAATTCAAGGCCAGCCTGGGCTACAGAGCAAGATCCAGAACAGGCACCAAAACTACACAGAGAAACCCTGTCTCAAAAAACAAGCAAACAAACAAACCAACCAACAAACAAACCAACAAAAGATGCTGGGAAATGAAGTTGAGTACTGTGTTTACAAGGAGGAGACAGGGTTTTGTCAACAGGTTTGTGTCAGCCACTGGGTTTACACTTCAATTATGTGGAGTTGAATCAAAGATTAACAATGCAGGGGTCTTTACGTGAGGCATCGCAGGTTAAACCATTGGGGGAAGTCCTGCCTCATTCAGGGATTCCACAGTCCAGTAGCGAGAGCCTGAGTGTGTAAAGGTGGTTTGGAAGTGAAATCTGCGGCCATTGGTCACTGCTGCTGTGTGAACAGCAACTATTACAGACTGTTCTACTCCTGGGCAGGCCAGTACACGATAATTCTGAGGAGGTTTTATCCCCAAAGCCAGGGGCCCACAAAACCGCTCATTTTAAGGAGGTCTTTGTCGGAAATCATGAACATGAGGAACCTCTCCATCCCCTGGTGAAGGTCTGTGACTTGGACTTTCCAGGTGACTGGTGTGGGGACCCATTAAACCAGTGTTCCAAACCCCGAGCAGCCCCTGCCTTACAGGAATGGCAGCCTCAAAGGTGTTTACAGTGCTTTTGGCATGAGTTAGGAAGGCAGAGTGGAAGTGGAACAAGATGTTCAGAAAAATAACTTGATGCCATGAGCAAGTCAAAGCAGAGTAAACCAAGCGAGTGTCACTGTGGCCCACAAAGTCCTTCTCATTGCACGCGTTGGGAATCTTTTGATGATGTGTACCTGTGTGAGGATGTTTACTGCTGCTGTGGGATGTTCTGTATGTTCTGTATGGCAAATAAAACACTGATTGGCCAATAGCCAGACAGGAAGTATAGGCGGGACTGACAGAGAGGAGAATTGAGGGGACAGGAAGGGAAAGGGGAGTCTGCCTGCAGCTGCCGCCAGAACAAGGAAGACATAAGGTACAAGTAAGCCACGAGCCACGTGGCAAAGTATAGATTAATAGAAATGGGCTAAATATAAGAGTAAGAGCTAGACAAGGCCTGATGATAGGCCTGAGCTAATGGCCAAGCAGTTTAAATAATATAAGCGTCTGTATGTTTATTTTATAAGTGGGCTAAGGGACTGCCAGGGCTTGGCGGGACCCGGAGAGAAAACTCTAGCTACATACCTCAACACCCTTTGTCATAGCAAAACCCCTGGAAACATCACAAATGTTCATCAGCGGTAGGGTGAAGTATGGTCTTGTCACACAATGGAATATTACACAGCAGTGAATGTGTATAAATAATAGCCTTATGCTTTAATGAGTGAATCTCTAAAATATAATATTGAGTGAAAACCACAAGTCACATAGGAATGGATAAGGATGAGTTAGTTTTCACAGAGTCCAAAAGTATACAACACGAGACTGTACGGTGCTTAGGGGTGTCTGGGTGGTGCCTGTGTCGATAAAGACTGTGGTGCTGCTGCTATGTGTGCTGGAGGTCAGAAGGAGGTGATATGGAGGCTTCTGTCCCTCTGTCTGTTTCTGACTTTTTACCCTCTGAATATCCCTGGTTCTCCTGTTCTTCCTGCCTCTGCCAACCCCTGTGGCATTCTAGCAGGAGTGAAATGGAGAAGAGGAGGGAGACAGGGAGACATGGAAGGAGAGGTGGTGTGTGTGTGTGTGTGTGTGTGTGTGTGTGTGTGTGTGATGTGTCTGCACACTGGACGGTGTCGAGCAGTCACTGTGGGTCCCTCCCTGGGCAAAGCAGTTCCTGTGTTTTCTCTCATCCCGTCCTCACAGCAGCCTTGCAAGTTCACACATCTGTTCTCCTGTTACAGACAAGGAGAGGCAGAGGGAGGTGAAGGATTCACCCAAGGCCATTCCCGTGAAAACGGCAACTGTGGTCATCAGCCTATGAATACCTAGGTACAGGATCCAGGAAATCTGTCTGGAATGTAACTTCATCTAAACTCTTGCCCCTGGAACATCCCCCATTTCAGCCTGACAACACCCTTCCCCATTTTAATTTACTTTAATTTTTAGATTTTTGCTCTAGGCTGTACTAGGTGGAGGACACATAGACTATGCAGGGCCTTCCATGTTCTGCTTTGCTCTGGAGACCTACTCCCTTGAGCAGGTGGCTTGGTGCTTGCAGATGTGGTCAACTTTGCAAATGTGGCATGAATTAGCCCATGGGCAGGACACACGATTACACAGTCCTAATGAAATTTGGATCTGCAGCATTCGAATAAGCCATCCAAGGCAGCGAGGTTCCTTGGCATTTTGTTGGCAGGAAGGGCCTGGAAGACCCAGAAAAATTTCTATCATCGTGATGTATTGAGCTAATTTCATCTTGTACAAAGTTAGCTGCAGTTGAAAGGTTGGGCAAGATAGCTCTTGATTAAATGAAAATTGTGTATGACGAGCACATAAATTACGTAGTGGAGCAGCAGAAGAATCAGGGAGAGCTCTCGTTGGTGTTGTCCCCAAACCGGTTTAGCTTAAGCAAGAGTCCTGCTTTCCCCGGCTTGCATGGGCCGGTGCTGCACTGTTGGGTTTTTCTTTGGGGGAAGACAGTGGTTGGAGTTCCGGTTTTGGGACTGGGCATTAGCAGTTTTGTTTGGTGTCATTTCCATTCTTAGTGTGTTGTGTGCATACACGACTGTGTGTCTGTTTATGTGCATGTATGCACCCGGGCAGAGAGAGGCCTGAGGTCAATGGTTCCTCGGGAGCCATCCACCTCACTGGCCTGGAGCTCCCTTGCTAAGTAAGGTAGGATAGCTGCCCCAAGAACCGCAGGGATCTACCCGTCTCTGCCTCCTAGTGCTGGAATTACAAACACACACCACCATGCCCAGCTTTCCCTCCATCCTCCCTTCTTTTTTTTTTTTTTTTTTTCTTTTTTTTTTTGAATGTGGGTTCTAAGGGATAAAACTCCCGGTCCTCATGCTTACAAGGCAAGCACTCTATCCACCGAACCATCACTCCGGCACTCGTTTTCAGTCTTGCAACTGTACACCTTTGCTTCGTGCTTGTTATTCTACGAGCACTTCCCTGCCGTGCTCACACCCAAGTGTTCGGTATCCGCATCTCACTTCTGTTTGTTTGCCTGGTGTGACAGCCTTCACATCGTCCTCTCTACTCTCACCCGTACACCAGTATTCCCAGACTGCAGCACTTGGCTCGGGCATTTGGAATGGAGGCTTAGTTACCACCAGCCTGAAGGACTGGCATGGACTCTGCGGACGGAGCTTTTAAGACTTTTAGAAAATGTAGGCTGTTGAGATGTCTCTCTGCTAGGAGTCCAGGCTCCTCCAAGAGACAAGACGGAGGAGAAATGCCCTTGAATTAACGACTTGCATTGGCTCTCAGGAGCAAGCAAGGCCCCTCTTCAGGAGTCTGCAGCCCTCACTGAGATTTTTCTGGAGCGATTCTCTGCTTCTGCCCCACCCCCACCCCCACCCCCAACCAGATGACTAGACTTGTCAGAATTTTGCCCAGACTTATTGATTCTTGGAAACAACAAAATATACCCCGGTTGCCGGGAACACTGTTCTGTTGGGAACATCCCCTTCTCCAAGCGCAGTCATCCCTCGCCAGCACAGCTCTCGGAGGGGGAACTCCACGACCTTGACCCTTTGGCTGCTTCAGGAAGAGGGTCTGTCATGGCTGTGACAATACACTGGGTTTGGAGATGTGGTTTCCTAGGGAAAATGGTGCTTTGTCTTACACTTGCTTTGTTGAAGAGCGCAGAAGAAGGAAATATGCTAAGTGCGGAGAGGTGCTCTGCAGGATGGGCACTAGGATGCTGGGCTACTCAGTCTCCGCCTCTTAGACTGGGAGATGTCTTGAGGACCAAGTCAAGACAGAGGAACAGGAGAGAGAACACAGGGAACAGGGACCCAAAATGAAAGTAAAACCAAAGCCCCAATAAGCCACAAAGAAGCACTGTGTGATGTTCCTGGGTTTCTGTTACATCACATACAGATTGAGCATTATTAATCCCCCAGATCTGAAATTTCTTTAAGGGCCATACCGTAAAACTTGATTTCATACACAAAATTAAAGAAAATATTGTACAACATCACCTTCAGACTATGCAAAAGGCATACATGAAACATAAATTAATTTCCCCAGTAGACTTGGGTCCCTTTGCACAATATGTATGCAAAGATTCCCAACTCAGAGTGACAACCACAGAGGGGACCTCGCTGCAGAAGGCACTTTTGTGGGATGAAGCTGCAGTCTGCATGTGGAGGACCCTTGACTAACCCTTGGCTGCCTTTGACCATTTGAATTACTTTGTGGAATCCTGGAGAATTCAAGTCCCATGTTTGGTCTGTTTCCCACTGGGCTTACTGAATTGGTTAAAAGCATCAAGTGAGGCTGGGGAGGTGGCTCCGTGGTGGTAAAGTGCTTCCTGTGGAAGCTTGAGGACCTGCATTCGGACCCCCAGCACCCACTCACAAAGCCAGACACAGCAGCCTATGCTCATAGCCCGGAATGGGGAGGTGGAGCCCGGAGGACTGCTGAAGCTTGCCGGCCAGCCACTCTAGCCAATGAAGAGCTCCAAGTTCAATGATAAACCCTGTCTCAAGAACTAAGATGGTGAGCTACAGAGGGAAATACCCAACCTCAATCTCTGACCTACACATGGATGCACCCCACACACTCGAACAAGTATTTGAGTAACACATTGCCCACAGTTCTGCTGCGCCCGCTCCCATTTCTGTTCTACACCATTCTCTCGTCTTGTGCATGTAAATATAAAAATCCGTGTGCAGGTGAGGAGATGGGTTTGTGGGAACAAGTGAGAGAGAAGCCTGTCTTCCATCAAGTTGGTGCTTGTTCTTAAATCAGCATGCAAAGTAATGGGTTTCCATTTCATTTTAGCATTTTTATACATACTTATTTTCTGGAGATAGGGTCTCACTATGAAGTCCTGGCTGGCTTGGAACTCACTATGTAGACCAGGCTGGCCTTGAACTCACAGAGATCCACCTGTCTGTGCTTCTGCTTCTGCCTCTGCCTCCTGAGTGCTGGGATTAAAGTTGTGCGCCATCACACCAAGCTTTACACATACCATTTTTGTAATAAAAATCTAGAAGGAAACAGAACAAACGCCAGCATTCCTGGACTTCAGAGCAAAACTTCTCAAGTCAATGGTGCACACAAGTTGCACGCGAGTTTGCAAATCTTATCCTAGTGCAGATTCCGAGGAGTGGGTGTGAGGTAGGGACTGGAAGTCTGTGAGTCTAAAAAAGCTCCTGGGTGCTGCTGCTGCTGCTGTAGGTTAGAGGTTCATATGAGTTGGAAGGCCTTGAACAGTTCAAGCATTGTATCTTGGAGATGGCTGCCAGCCATTTATGGTGTGGCTAATCTCTCCAGTTTTAGGCTTGAGAACCATTACCTTACAGTGCAGAGGGATAGAGGTGCAGGGGTTTGGGAGGCTCTGCTGGACTGGAGCTTCATCACACTGTGTGAAGGTGACGGGAGTGTGAGAAGGGTCAGCTTTGTGTGGCCTTGGCAGAAGGACCTCCCGTGTTTCTCGGAGGGCCCAGGGCAGCTTGTCATGGCTTCTATGGGGCCACTGGTTGGGTCACCCTGTGGCTTCAGAGAGCTCTCTGCTAATTCAAAGCAAGGGCTTCTGGGATCAGCAAGTCCTTGGGTAAGGACAGTCCAGGTCTTCACTGTGTCTTCTTCATGTCTCTGGTTCTTTCTTAGAGATGATCCTGAGATGATGGACTTCCCTGGGCTGAGAATGTAGCTCAGTCAGTAGAATGCTTGCTCAGTGTCCTGCATGAAGCCTGGAATTCTTCTTCCATCACTGCATAAAACCAGGCATAGCGTTGTGTGCTTTCAATCCCAGGACCTAGGAGGTGGAAACAGAAGGATCAGAAATTCAGGGCCAGTCTGAGCTATATGATGTCCTGCCATTCAAAAAGAAAAGAAAGATAAACAGATAAAGACTTCTCTTTTCCCCTCAAAATGACATCCTATTCTAGGTCAGTGGGGTAGCAGAGTTGTCAGTTGTCAGAAGAGGAAATCACAGCTAAAACTGTCAACAGAAAACTTCACAAATTCTAACATAATAGGATTCGAATAGGAGAAGGAAATCAATTCAATAGGGAAAATTCAACCCACCTGGCTGGCTGGGGGTCAGTTTGTAGTCATGAAATTTTGACCTAACTTCTTTGGTGTGTTGCCCATAACTGATTTTTTTTCAAATATTCTAACACGTGGCTTTTCAACTGTCATTTGTGTGTGGGTGTACATACATGTTACATCATGCATGTGGAGGTCAGAGGACAACTTTGTGGAGTCAGTTCTCTCCTTCCACGTTTACATGGGTTCTGGGGATGGGCTTCCATGGCAGGTGTCTTTATCTTCGAGCCATCTTATGAGCCCCAAACTGTCATTTTTGATTTTCCATCCATTTCCAGAATCAACTTGAGTGTTACAATATCTTTTATTTGCTGGCTGAGTCTAATGCTGTTTCTCTGGAAGCCGTAAATTAGTCTTCTGTTTCCAACCATGTCCTTGGGCCCCAGTAGGCATTCTGATTTTGATCACTCTGTCACTTCGTGAATTGGGATAACAGGCTGTTATTCCAGAAATTATTATTGTATCTTAGTAAGGGCCAAGATGATTTTTAGCAAGGAGCCTCTGAAAGATTTGCATGTTGAGCCCTCCTGGCTCCTGTGAAATGTAACTGCTTGGCCAGCCCATGTGATGCATGAAAAGAGCATCGACTTCCTCCTTCTCTCGTCAGGTAGCTTCTCATCATCCATTGCTGGCCCTGGGGACCATTGGGAAGCTCAGGACCATCAAAAGGAAAATGGGCAGAAGGGCATATAACAAGAGATGCTAACAAGAACAGAGTGGCGTACTGCAGGTAGGGTCATGGTCAAACGCTGTAACTGGGCAGATGAAGGAGAAAGCATGCTTGTTTGTAAACATTTCATATTTACCTAACCGTACAGCTTGTATTTTCTTTCTTTCTTTCTTTCTTT
>CABHPH010160524.1:52877-64618 GCA_902168325.1 Peromyscus nudipes | reverse complement strand
TCACTTGAATTACAGGCCTCAAAGCAATTCTTTGTGGGATGGTACAAATAGACTGTGGTTGGAGGGCTGTTTATTATGAGATTTAGAAACCTTAAAAATGCCAAGAACTCTCAATACTGAAACATACCAAATGATATCCACCATACAGCATTGCAATTCTGATATCCACCCTTGTCATTTCACAGATTAAATGTACAGGCCCTAAAAAACCGCCCTCATTTCAGACACTTATAAAAATCTCCAGATAGCTACACTACTGACCAGCTGGTTACTAATGCAAGAGTCCCTGTGCACAACCCTAAGTCACTAAGGAAAACACTAAAACCCCAAAATTAGGTGTGGTGAAATTTTAAGACCCAGAGGGTAAGTCCTGGAAGGTTCCATGTGTTCCTGGGTTATGTCACTTCCTGGTGAAGCATGTGTCACAAGCAGGAAGCTTACAAGAAGTTTTAAATCTCATTGCACAGGCATGCTTTACAGAACCAGTGGCAATGAGTGTGTACCCAGCCCCACTGCCATCCTTAGACTTTGGTAAATACCTCTTTAATCACATTGTCTTTCTGGTGTGTCTAGTGTCCATCCTGAAACTGTCTAAAGACCCCACAGTAAATTTCTCCATGAGAATAAACTTAGATGTGGTCCCAGGGGCCCCATCATGAAAACAACGACACTCCTAACTTCCTAACCACCTGAGAATTTCAAAGGTCTGGAGCCTATTCCCAGGAACCCAAGACAAAGACCAAATAAATTGTCTGTTACAAAGCATTCAGAAAATACAACACAGATTAGATCTATTTAAGTCACAAATTTCTGGGGTTTATACTAGAAAAATTCACTTGAAACTATTTGTTTGAACAAATTCTAAGTTGTCCTGGATATTATTAGAATCTCTTCACTTGTCTTTTTCACTCATTTATTCAATACTGTTTGTTGGGTCCTGTAGTTGCTATATAGACTGTTAAACCTAAGCTAAGCCTTTCATTTGTTTAACATAATAAAGATAAAAGAGGAACTGTTGGAAGTTATTTTCTCATTTGATTCCAATGTAAATGAATCTGAGGTCTGAGATAATTGGGTGTTTGCTTCTCAAGAGTAATGGAGGAAAGCCCCAAGGATACGAAGTATTAGGCACTGGAAGCTGTAAGGAGTTTGGGAAAGCAGGCACACTAGAAATACAGACTTTTTGTTGACCCAAATCAACCACTGGTCTTATGTCTTTAAACAAAATCATGAAGTGCTTTGAGACGTCATGTTGTAAATTGTTCTTTTTGTTGTTTTTGCTTTCCTGTAATTGGAGCAACATACTAATTTCTACAAGTTGTGACTACTAACAGAGAGCAATCACCTCACAGACTTGTACCGAAGAGATGAGAACATCCAGGTGACAGGCAGTGGTCACGTGCAGAGTCCTCGCTTCCCCAGAAGCTATCCCCGGAACCTGCTCCTCACATGGCGGCTCTATTCTCAGGAGAAAACACGGATACAACTGGCCTTTGACCATCAGTTTGGACTAGAGGAAGCAGAAAATGATATCTGTAGGTAAGAGAAAATAATCCTTTTTAGTTTTTAATCAAAGTGGGAGGAACTGAATTTAAAACATCACATTGAATATTCTTCTTAAACTGTTTAGTGCTGTGGGATGGTCTGTATGTCAAACATGTTGCTTATTGGTCAATGAATAAAACACTGATTGGCCAGTGGTCAGGCAGAAAGAAGTATAGGCGGGACAAGGAGGAGAGAATTCTGGGAAGTGGAAGGCTGAGGAGACACTGCCAGCCACCACCATGACAAACAGCATGTGAAGATGCCGGTAAGCCACAAGCCATGTGGCAAGGTATAGATTTATAGAAATGGATTAATTTAAGATGTAAGGACAGTTAGCAAGAAGCCCGCCACGGCCATACAGTTTGTAAGCAAAATAAGTCTCTGTGTTTATTTGGTTGGGTCTGAGTGGCTGTGGGACTGGCAGGTGACAGAGATTTGTCCTGACTGTGGGCACGGTAGGAAAACTCTAGCTACAGTTTGGAATTACCCAAGGCATTTCTTATTAATCACTTTTCCCTTTCCTATACAAAAGCGACTCAATGGAGAAGTTATTTATGCTCACAGTCTGAGGATCTCATTTCAGCTGTAGTGGCTGGCCACAGTTGCACCTACGAAGAAAAGAGGGACAAATGTTGGTAGTCATCTTGTTTTTCCCTTTTCATACAGTGTAGGACCCTAGCTTGGGTAATAGTGCCACCATCTTTCAGGGTAGGTTCCCATTCAAACTAACTTAATCAAGGCAGTCATTCACAGGCATGCCCAGAAGCTTGTCTCCTGGATTATACTAGATTCTGTCAGGTTTTCAGTCAATACTAACAATAACAATGGCCTTTCTTTTTAAAAAGTGTCATGTTGGCACTATATAAGGCCCACAGAAATGGACACTGCCACCAGTCACAATTACATTTCCCTGAGGACAGACTGGGGATCTGTAACTTTCCAAGGCTCAGAGATATGTCTGTGCACAAGTAGACGCATCTAATTCGGGTCCCCGGGGCTGCATACCCGGGTCGAAGTCTGCCACAGGCACAAATTGTAAAGACCCTGCTTGCTGCACAGGCTAGGCCACCGGAACCATGACAGAGATGGTGACAGAGACCCAGGCCAGGGACTTCCTGACCTTCATTGGTAGACATGAGAAGGAGGCAGAGCAACCCCAGGTTCTACGTGCTCTTCTTCCTGATCGGGGAGAGGATGAAAGCCGGCTTATGACCCTCCCTCATCAGCAAGCTTATCCCAGAAAGTCCAGGCTGTTGTTCTTTGACTTGTAGGCCCCCAGCATCTTACTCCCTTATTTATCCTGTGTGAGACTTGGGGAGGCTTTTCTTCTTCCTCTTTGTACTTTATTGGCCGTACTTACTCTGCATTGCCAATGAACTGAACTACTAAATCTTTACGCAGTTTATTTTCCTCTGAATAATAAAAAGAGGTGCATCCGATTTGGTTGTCCTCTGTTGCATATTTATTATACTGACAACTTTTATTATGCTGCTGTTTTTCCCAGAAAATAACAGGATTGACTATTATTTTCTAGGACCACAGAGGGTAATATATGCCAGAAAGCAGAGATAAATACACATGGAAAGCTAGCTAATAATTACAAAGAGAGTAAACTAAAGGTGATCTTGTATCTTTCAACCTTGAAAAAGAGAACTATTTTTATATGTATGTGAGCTGACAAAAAAAAAGGCAGGAGGGACAAGCAATAACTAAGATGCTATTAAAGGAGGTTAAAGGTGATAACATGGGTGGTGGTATGGTCCACCTCCACTAAGGATGTGTCTCACACCATCTTAGCTTCCTTTGCAGTGCTTTGCTACAATAGCCTGACATAGCAACTGGTGCGAGAAAGGTCTGTTTGGGCTTACGGTTCAAAGGTGCTGTCCATCGTGGCAGGGAAGTTAAAGCAGCTGGTCACATGGCAATGCCAGTCATGAAATGGGGAGGGAGGAATTCTGGTGCTCAGCCAGCTTTCTTGTTATTATGCAGCCCAGGAAGTAGACTCAGGGACTGGCTCCTCCTCAGTGGTCTTCTCACCTCAACTGACCTAATCAAGACAATTTCCCATATGAGTGCCCAGAGACCTGTATCCTGAGTGGTTCTAAACCTTATCAAGTTCACAATTGTGTATCTTCACAGACACCAAATATATGAGGTTGGAAGCTTTGTTTTTTCTACTCCGAACAATTCTCTACCACCTGCTGAGTGTCCTATAGTTAAATTTAATTCTGGCATAGCCACTTGGGTTTGATATCACCACTTGGGTTTGGCATCCAACTCCACAGGACCAGAGTTCAATCCTGTGAGTGTCCCCTTTGTTGAATATCAGCTGCAGGTCCTTGGCCTCCCATCTTCTGCCCCACCCAGTGAACCAGAGCCTCCCAACCCTCCTTGGTTTTGCTGACTTGCTATCACAGTCGCCCTTGCTGTCCTCGGTTAGTGTAAACTGCGGTGAAAACTACAGATGCTCTTCTCGCTCTGTCACTTGGAAACCGCAGGGAGGGTGGGTAGGTGAGAGACCAAGACAAGGCCCAGATGTCTGTTTTCTCATCACAAAGAGGAAGCCACTGATGAACTGGGATTTTGATCCTAGACCATATTCGAACAAGTGTTAGGGGGGTACGTTTTCTCAACCCTCCATCAGTTCATGCTGCTTCTCAGATTTCCCAGGATGAGGTAGAACGCTAAGAAAATGATGGCGATTAAACAGAGCCTAGCCTTTCCTCCCCGCTAGCCTGGGATGTGTGCTCCACTGGGATTCAGCTTAAAATTACATTGAAGTTTTTAAAATAAAAGTGACCTAGTGTTATTAAAAATCTTTCAAATAGATTCATGTTTGTGCAGTAAATATGATTTACACATATCATATATAAAATAAAATGCAATTGATTTCTTACCATCTGCCTCATAACCTTGCTGATGCATACATTGCAATATTTTATTGCTTGAATAATGACTCTTTCTCAGTGCTTTTCACCTTCCAAAAGCCATATAAACATTAAATAATTAATTACACAACACTCAATAAACAACCAACCTGGTAAAATTTTAAAAACTTCTTATTTTGCCTACAGAGAAACTGAGGCAAAGGACATAAGGGCCTCATAAATCACTGTCAGGAATATTTAGTCAGCATATTATTTTTAGCTGCTCGTTAGATCATCCTTCCCAGTGCAGTGAAAACTGCAAAGTTGAGTAAAGGCAATAATTCCAGGTGATTTTTCTGCACATTCGGACCTGATGTTTCTTATGCTGCTTCCTTCTAGTAACCCTAACGAGAAAATAAATAAACAAATAAGATGAATGCCCCGTTCACTGAAGTGTATCACTTGCTTGTGACTTTAACACCTAAAGTCACTTAGGGGAAGGTAGAGATAAGGAGTGCAAATTTTGACCAACTGGAAAACAGATTAATGGATCTTATAGAATGGTACAAGACCTGAGGGGTCCTAGAATAGAATAAATGCTCCATAGAGAATGTAGGTATGCCACTGAAGGAGCATAAGCTGGGATGGGTGGAAGAAATATAGGATCAATGGGTACACAGAAGAGTTAATGGGTCTGCACTCTACTTTATTGTCCTGGGATTCTCTATTTCTGTGACTAGTGCTAAGAGTAATCCTGTGTTAATGTAGAACTCATTCAACCCCTGTTGCAATCAGCCAGTAGTTACTGACTAACACATGTAGCCACTTAATATTATATGCTTTCCTTTCTGAAAAAAGTCATGTGTTATCATGTGGTCTTTCTAAAAGATACTTAAAGAAAAGAGACCCCTTGATCTATGGAGATGTCTATCTATCATGTACTTATCAAAGAAGCATTGAGTGGGGCAAATTGATTTAAAATGAGAAGTGGTTTGCAAGCTTCATATGGTGAATATTTGGACATATAACTCAATCTACCTCTAAAATATGTTAACAGATTACAGCTACTTATTTTTCCCAGAAAATGTTCTAAGCTTCATATACTGAAAGTTCTTTTTAATTATATAAGACGTTGCAGCTGTCATAATGGAGTAAATCAGGGTTCTCTCCAGATAGGTTCTTGAATTTCAAGTTTGCCAAACATTCCACAAACTAATTTTTGGTTTTTCACATTTCTACAGGTTTCAGTTAGTTGGTCATAAGAAATCAAGTGTGAATCTTGATTTGTCAGGAATTAAAATCAACTTTAGTAAAAACATTAATGGAATCACATTGTTCCTAGGTATGATTTTGTGGAAGTTGAAGATATCTCTGAAACCAGCACTGTAGTTAGAGGAAGGTGGTGTGGCCACAAGGAAATCCCTCCAAGGATAACGTCAAAAACAAACCAGATTAAAATCACATTCAAATCCGACGACTACTTCGTGGCAAAACCTGGATTTAAAATTTATTATTCGTTTGTGGTGAGTAGCTAAACTGCTCTGTGATTAAAACAGACACTGCATTTCTAGGGCATAAAGATCATTTTCTGTGATTACATACAGTACTATGAGGGGTAGTGTAGTTAATTCCTTATTGAATGCTTTATTCCTTCCCTATGAACAAAAAAATCATAAAGCCTTTATTTGTAAGGAAACCATTTTGGATCTAGTCTTAGGGCCATGAGCTTTGAGGGGAAATAGAAAATAGAAATGGGAAAGAATCTGTAGCAAAGTGTGGTCAATTCAACTAAAGCAAGGTAAATATATCTAGCCAAATGGGTGGTGTGTGTGTGTGTGTATGTGTGTGTGTGTGTGTGTGTGTGTGTGTGTGTGTGTGTGTTAAGCACATTTTAAGAGTTAAAATAGAAAGCAAAATATTTCCCCCTTTGCTTTGAAAAGCTGTTCACAAATTTTATCAGAGAATTAAAATCCTGCTGATTTTAGCTTAAATAATGCCCTAGAATTGAGAAGGGTCCATGTTGGTGCCCAAGAGCCAAAGGGTTAGCAAGCATCTCCAAGACCATAAAGCCCTGCTCTGGCTCAAGAGTCTGAGGGTTAGCAAGCATCTTCAAGACCATAAAGCGCTACTCTAGCCCAAGAATCTGAATCCTGTTTGATACATTCATGCATATTTATAAACTGCTTCTACTTGTGCCTCTTAACAACCATTTCCAACATCAAATGGCTGTGTGTTTGGAAATATTCATCTGCATAGTGAGCTGGAATGTACATTAGCTTAACTCTCGCTGTTGGGCCACATGTGGTCATGTACCTTCATTCCTCATCTATTCACCTAGTGTAAAGGATGGGTGCCAAGTAGAACATACGCTCTAAATGGCATCAATTAGTTCAGTCTTTTTGTCTTTCTGTTTGAATTGAATTTAGAATAGAAAAATATCTTGCTGTTTTTGTCTTCTAATGTTTTCTTGCATTGTTCTGAGCTATTAAACACTAAGTGAATTCTATAGCAGAACATTGTCAATGAAAAACTACTAGGAGCTGACACTGGTTCCAGTTTTAATTTAGAAACAATCCATCCATTGTGGTTTGGATTATTGAAGACTTATGTGGTACTGCTAAGCATTGAAATTAAGTGTGAATGTTTAGTTTCTCCATTTCTTTCCCTTTTAATGTATGTACTCCGTGATACATATGTTCACAGTTGTTCACAGGCAAAGCGGACTTGGCACATTTAGTTGGTGATGGGCAGGCTGGCTCAGCAAAAGATCTTTTCCTCTTAAAACATCAATGACTGCTACTCCAGTACATATGCCTTCTGTGATGCCCTGGGCATGGTTAATTTAATGCTCCATAAGCCAGACAACTTATTTCTATTTTTATTTTACTTATTTATTCATTGTATGCATGTAAGTAGACACATGTTGTGTATGCTTGCCCATGTAGATGCTTGTGGAGATATATGCTCACTTTTCTACCTCATTTTTTAATTTTTTTTAAATTCTTTGATAATTTCATACATGAATACAGTGTAATTAGGTCATATACACTCCTAGATCCCCCTTCAACAACTCCCAGATCACCCCCAAGACAATCTCTCTTTTTCTCTCTCTCTTTCTCTCTCTCTCTTCCCCTCCCTCCCTCCCTACCACACTCCACAGAGCTGAATTACTGCTGCCCATATGCTAATAGGTGTGGGATACCATCCACTGGGCAACCTCCTCTGGACTACACCACTGAAAAGAAACAACTGTCTCTCTATCAGTAATTATCAACTGTTAAGAGCTCCTCGGCTAGGGGTGGAGCCTCATGACCTCCATTACTCTTCTAGCTGGAATGCTGACTGGTTTAATCTTAAGTAGCTCATACAGGCAACCAACACTGCTGTGAGTGCAATGGGTGCGATGATTCTTATCATGTCCAGAAGACGTTATTTTCCAGCCATCATTCCCAAAGTCTGGCTCTTAACATCTGTCTGCCATCTTTTCCATGATGTTCCCCAAGCCTAGGGATTAGGGTTGTGATTAGCTGTCCCATTTAGGGATGAGCACCCCACAGTCTCATATTCTCTGTACTTTAACAAGCTGTGAGTCTCTATGTTAACTCATCCTGCCATAAAAAGCAGCTCCTATGACAAGGGTTGAGAGTTGCACTATGGGTATAAAGGTAAGTATTCAGAAGACAGTGTGATAATAGTCTCCTTAGCAAAATAATAGTAATGGGTTCTCCCCAGTGTCTATGACCATCCCAGCCATGGGTTTTTGGCTAGGCTTACAATATGAAGCATGAGTTTCCACTCTGAGGAAAGCCTTAAATCCTACTAGAATTCTGCTGCTTACCTCCATAGTATCCATGTCACTATTTTGCCAATAGGCAGATCTTACCAGACCAGTTATTACTGAAGCTTGTACAGTTCACAGCTGGGTCAGACTGGTGATGGCTTTTCTCTCCCTGTAGCCTGCAAAACACCTTGTGGCAGTGTGAAAGTTAACAAGCAGGACAGGAAGCTTCCAGATCAGTGCCAGTTGGATTTCTTCATGTTTTATAACCAAAGCATGTGATGTCTTCCACAATAAGATCTTACTATCTAGTTCTAGTGGGTAATCAGGAACATAGTCTGTATTATTTGGGTAGATCTCTGGGGTTACACACCCTCCTTCCAAAAACTTGGCAGGTTATATTGCAAATGGACTTTCTTTGGACTATCAGTTCCCAGATAATGACATGGAGACTTCTTATTAAGTATGAAAGCTTGGTCTTAGCTTAGGCTTGTTCCCAACTAACTCTTAAAACTTAAATTAACCTGTTTATATTAATCTGCATTCTGCCATGTGGCTCATTACCTCTCCTTTTGCTGGTGGACCTCTCACTTCCAATTCCTTCCCAGAGTTCCCATCTCTGCCTGGAAGTCCCGCCTATTCTCTCCTGCCTAGCCGTTGGCTGTTCAGCTCTTCATTAAACCAATCAGAAAGTGCCTTAGACAGACAAGGAAGGACAAAGACACATCTTCCCACAATGTGATCATATATCCTGCAACAGTATATGTCACACTTGGCACTAGTTTTTGTGTTTCTTTCACTGAAACTAGAGTTATCTGTTTGAGCTATATTGGCTGGTCAGCAGGTCCCCAAGATCCTCCTGTCTCTGTTCCCAAGCATTGTGGCTACATGAATTCACCAGCACTCTTGGCTTGTATGTGGATTCTGGGGATCTGAACTCAGGTCCTCATGATTGCAGATCAAGCAATTTAGTCACAGAGCCATCTCCCCAAATCATAAGATATCTCATTTCTAGTCCCAACGTTGTTAAGGTAAAACAACTGCAGTGCAAATATGATCTTGCAGAATAATTAATGCAATTATGTGAAAAGTTAGGGGTCATGATGAAGATGATTTATTCATTCTCTAACCAATGTTAAGTGGGATATTAGATAGCTGTGGGGGTCCCTGCAAACATCAGAGGAAACAAATGGAGAGAGGAAAAAAGGAAAATTCAGTTCAGCCTTTCTTAGTCAGTGCTGGTTGAAACTTTCAGAGAGTCTGACACTGGGCAGTTTATTGTAAGCATAGTTAAATACATTACAGTTATGGAAAAAAGCTTCCTGGTATAACACAATCCCTGGTGCACAAGGAGGCATAATTACATCAAAACTCAACTCAAAGTTACATGTGACCATGAAGATGGATTCTGCAACATAAAGGCCTAGGATCCTGTGTGGTCTCTGACTGAGAAAGTGTAGAGGTCAGGCCAGAAAGTGCATGTGATATCTCCCCTAAGGATGGTTTTAATTGACTGAGAAACAAAGCCAAATATAAAGGTCTAGTGAGGGAGAATCTGGGCATTTGGGTGAGGTTTGGCTCTACAGATAGCAAAGGTCACCAGGTCATTAACAACATCTGCTCCCAGCCCTCTGGGTAAAAAACAGATATTCATTTCCTCCTCTGAGAAGATAACCCTACATGGTTAACATACCTAGTTTTCCTGGTGATCTGTGGGCACAAGGACATTTGTGTTCTCATATATGCTCAAGCCACACCTAGTATCTCAGTTCACTTCCTGTTGCCTGCCAATCAAGATGTAGAACTCTCAGCTCCAGCATCTTGTCTGCTATACACTGCCATGTCCCACCATGATTATAGTGGACTAAACCTCTGAAACTGAAGCCACCCCATTAAATGTTCTCCTTTAT
Source organism: Peromyscus nudipes (assembly GCA_902168325.1). Taxonomy (NCBI): domain Eukaryota; kingdom Metazoa; phylum Chordata; class Mammalia; order Rodentia; family Cricetidae; genus Peromyscus; species Peromyscus nudipes. Next base: position 54,518 of record CABHPH010160524.1, on the reverse strand, counting down.
AAGAGTTGCCATGGGTCATGGTGTCTCTTCACAGCAATAGAAATCCTAACTAAGACACATGTGAACTTTTAAGTCCTTGCCAGTGTATATAGGTATGAGTGTGCATGTACACAGTAGAGAGTGGGTTTGTGCAAGTGTGTGTGTGATAATGTGGAGTGTATGTGCACACTGAACATATTTAATCCAAGGAAGAAATATTTTATTGTATGTGATAATAAACACAAGAACTCTAAATCTTATGGTATAGTATGTGTTTGTTTAATAGTAAGAAATTACTTTATTTAAAAAAAGAATGTTCAATGGAAAGTGGCTTTTGTTCTGTTAATAAAGTTCAGTGTATTTCATATATGGAAATGTGCTAAAGCCCACTATTAACACTTTTGAAAATTGTTTAGAAAGTAATTTTATCAGAGTAGTCACTTAACAGTCCTATCCCTGTAGTGAATGAACCTCAAGTGGTCCCACTAAGATTCTCATGAGACGAAAGCTCAAATGAACAAAGACGTAAGCAACTGCTGAATGTGGAAGGGAAAGGAAGACATGGGAGAGAGGAAGAGCAAGAGAAGGAAGAAGGGATCTCAGTTAAACAACACAAACCCTCTATTATATTTTGTAGCTGCTAATATTGCTTATTGATAATTTCCAGTTTGTGAAACAACAGTAAAATTATCAACCACAGAAAGACAGACACCTAATTCTCATTCTAAGCTGAACTATTTTTAATGTAGTATTTTATTAATTCTGTGAGAATTTCATGCAATGTACTTGGATCCTATTTGATCACTCCACTGAGCTGAATTATTAAACAAAAGTAGTAAAGAAACTTATTCCTTTTATCTTTAGAATTTGTGGAAATTCCATCAAGATTTACACAGCCAGATAAAAATTTTAGAATACTCTGAACATCTTCTGGTGTTCGGCCATTTGCGCAGAATTGTCAAGCATGAGTAGTGACATCTACAGCAGAGTCTATTCCCCTCAGTTTCTCCCTGCGAACACATTCTCCTAGAAGTTTGAGGGCTGTAGGAGCTGTGTTATTGCTTCATGGCATTAGGGGGAACAGGTAATCAACTGGTAATTAAGTTACTTAAAGGACCAATACAAACAGATAAAAGAGCAATGTGACAAGGAATGACCGAGGAGGGCTCAGACTAGCCAGGGAGTCCAAAAAGATGAGTTGAAGTAAAATGGGGACTGACATTTGAAACATTAGGAGGCAGTGGTGTGAGGCCGTGGGAGAAGAGCAAACGCTAAACTCCAACGAAGTCTGGAACGGAGAGGAGCAGTGTCTTCCCTGAGGTGGTGGCCATGTTTTCAGTACCTTGGTGTCACAGCTACTGAAGGGAGAGAGCATCAAGGAGGGTGGGAGAACCACAGCTAACATCTGTGTTAGGTAAGAGAGAAGACGGGCTGGGCTTTGTAGTACAGACCTATAATCCAGTTTTCTCAGGAGGCTTGGGGCAGGAAGATCACAAGTTCAAAGCCTGCCTGGGCTACAGAGTAAGTTCAAAATCAGCTTGGGTAACTTAGCAAGACCCAGTCTCAAAATAAACAAAAAACAAAAAGCAAAGAAAGATAGGAAGGAAGGAAGGAAGGAAGGAAGGAAGGAAGGAAGGAAGGAAGGAAGGAAGGAAGGAAGGA
>CABHPH010160524.1:1591-52867 GCA_902168325.1 Peromyscus nudipes | reverse complement strand
GGAAGGAAGGAAGGAAGGAAGGAAGGAAGGAAGGAAGGAAGGAAGGAGAATTAACTGGCTGAGCTATTAGTCAGTAATAGATTACTTGCCTACCATGTTCAAGGCCCTGGGTTCAATCCCTAATACTGCAAAAAGATAGAGCAAAGAAGGAAGATTCTTATCCTTTTCCATAGTCTATCCTGTATTGGACACATCTTAAGTTTTTCTGTGTTTATATGGGATAAAATAGCTAAAACAGAAGGTCAGGAAAGACCAGATGCTAAAATCATTTATTTCAATCAGATTGTTTTCCCAATATATAAATATATAGCAGAACTATAATAGAGTTCATAACCAACAAAGAGACAAAATCTCTGGAGTAAAATATAATTTGACAAAGACATGGCTAGGGTAAATAATGGTAATGAGTGAAGGGACTAAAGACAAAGTCGGGCTCCTCTGGTAGAAGGCCGGGGGGGGGGGGGGGGAGTGCTAAGAGGATGAGAGGAGCCACATTGGTGAGAGAAGAGAAATTCTGTTAGCATTGCTTGGCTTTCTCCGTCATGCACTGTACTACAAAGCTTATTGTCTATTGGGATCTTACTGCGTGCTATATACTAAGGTTAATACTGTGTACATAGTAGTCAATTTAACAAAACTCCTGCTTTTATAGAACATATCATCTGTAGATACAATCCTGTCAACAACAGCAACAGTGATAACATAATAATAATATATTGCTATTGCTACATAAGAATGATGATAAAAAATAATAGTTACTAAAGCTCTGAATTCTTCAAGAATTTTATATAGGAGATTCTATGTAAGGCATCTAATGTATGCAGAGCCTGCATATCATATGCTGTTTAACCATGAATCATGCATGCCCATGAAAACTGCCTTAGGAACATTTAGGATGGAATGCTGGCAGCTTAGAGAACCGGTGCTATGTGAACATAGCCAATGAGAAATGGAGCAGTGAGCACAGCACAATGAGGAAGTGGGCTGTGTGATCATAGTACCAGGGATGATGTGCAGCATTCTGGAAACTCAAAGCTGTGAACCTATTTCAGACAAGAATAAATACACTCAAAACTGTGCATAACATTCCAGGAGGCCCTCCAGATCTCACCTGTGAGGTCTTAAGAAGCCCCAGGTATAGTGCTGAGCCTTACACACTTTGCTCTGCATGTTAGGAGGCTTCTGGGAATGCTTACTTGCATATTGACTAGGCCTTCTGACACAGGAGTGTTTGGAACCTTATTTTACTACCACAATTAATTTTCCTTGTAAACCACATTCACTAATCACATGAGCAGATGACTCTCCTGTGTGCTGAGTAAAAACATTTCCAGCTTGGACAGAGATACTGTTTGATGACACTTGGAAAGTCCAGCATCCTGCTTATCTCACGTTTAATTATACTGACATGCAAGCAGTAAACTCCCACCCTAAAAAGCCAGAAAGCTGTAGTATTTTTTAGATGATTGTGCCTTTCAGTGCATAATACCTTCTCTCTACCACTATGATTTTTGGCATATTCACATTTTGGTACATAGAGGCAAGGAGAAAATGAAGCTGCTAAGAGCTAGTCAGCCATATAGAAAGTGGCTTGCATTTTTAAGATGTGCCTAAGACAGATCACCATTTCAGTTTTAAAAAGTGATGAAAGGGGTCAGAGAGATGGCTCAGTGGGTGAAGGCACTTGCTGCCACTACGGAATTTAATTACTTGTACCCACATGGCTGAAGGCACAAAATTGCCCTCTGACCTCCACAAATACACTGTGGCATGTGTGTGAACACACACACACACACACACACACACACAATAAATGTAGTAAAAGAAAACAATTTAAAATGGTGAAGCCAGGCATGAAGGAGTGTGGTGGATGTAATCTTAGCACTGGGGAGGCTAAAGCAGAATTGCTATTAATTTAAACCCACCCCAGGCTATGTAGTGATTTCTAGGCCAGCTAAGGCTACATAGTGAGACTTGATCTCAAACAAGAGTGACAAAGTGAGCCTCCTCCTAATGTTGCATATTTCACAAATGTTTCTGAGGACTTACTCTGAATAAGAAGAAATTCAAAGTCCTGTGGGAGAGAAAGGAACACTTGAATCAGTGTGAAGGCTGTGATAAACACCTTATAGAGTCTTTGTAGTTCAGGAGGACGGGTGTCTCAACCCTAGGGGTCCTGGGTCCACCAGAGTGAGGGAGAGGGTCCCAGAAAGATATTGTTGGTTAAGGGAGGCAAAACGGGAAGAAAACTCAAAGGGTTTCAGAATGACTCAGCTCTGCAAATTGAGAATCCATTGTACTTACCATTTCTTTATTCAGCTCAGTAGTGATACAAGAAGCCAAAAGGTGGCAAGACAGTTTCATCACCATGGCTCAGGACTTCCTAGCTTAGTTCTAGTTCTAGTAAAGCTAGAACTGAGGACATTTTTGGGACAAAGTTCCAAAGACGGGTGGTTCTAACCGATTTACCATCAAACACAAAGATTCTTAGGAAAACTCTGAGGTCAATTAAATATGTGGGTCCATTTATTCCTCCAGCTGCAGGAACATGGGTTTGGTTACAAATGGTCACAAATAGGTAAGAAAGCAGGCAAAGGGAGAAGACATTGACCCTTGTGGTGCTGAGCAGATCAACTCTGGAAGTAGAAGAGAGCCAAGAGATGCTCAGTGCTGAAATCAGACCTAACCAAAAAAAAAAAAAAGATAATGGGGCAGAGGTTGTGGACAGGCAAGAGAAGGAAACTGAAGAAGAAATGAAATATTTAAAGAAAGAGATCAAAAATATTACTTCTGTGTCAATCCTATGGAAGCAAGGGCTTCCCTTAGCTAGAACAATGGATGGTGTCCCCTGAACTGATTCATACGTACTTGTTAACCAGTCATCTTTGGGAAGTGAATTCCACTCACTCTGGTCCTAAGGCACCTGATGCTATGGGGAGCATTTCTTATTCACAACACAGCCCCTCTTCTCCTCAAGTGTAAGTAAAAGACAGTTGAGGAATGCAGCAATTAAAAAGAGTCATGATCATTAATGTTCACCACTTAGAAAAACTAAAACAAGCTTTTGTGTAATACATTCTCCCTCAGTGTAAAGATCATGTGAGTCTTACCTCCTCAGGTTCCCCTTTCTTGCCCCTGACACACTCTGTTTTAATGCTGTTATGCTGTTTTAATTTTCCCTCTTAAAAAGCAAAACCAAAACTCCCTCCTCCAAAGGTACATAATTGAACATTCTTTTCATTTTTATTGGCAAAAACCCCTAGTTGAATGAGATATTTTAACTATTCTTTTAAAAATATTTAATTCACCATTTAGTTGAATGTAATTATGAACATACACAGAGATGGGGGTGCTGGGGTGACAGCTTGCTATGAATGCTTGAAGACCTGAGTTTGGATCCCCAGAACCCACGTAGAGCCGGATGTGGTGAGACAAATCCATAATCCTGTAAGACAGGAGGAGAAACAGTAGAAACCATGGGAGCTCATTGACCCTCCAGTCAGACATGTACAGTAGCAAATAACAAAGAGATCCTTTCTCAAACAAGGTGGAAGGTGAGGACAGACACCGGAGGTCACGCTCTGACTGCCACACATGCTTTGTGTACTTGTATCACTCACACATGTGACCATGCCCCCAATATTACACACACACACACACACACACACACACACACACACACACACACACCACTCAAACAAAACTGTCACATGTGTGATGGCACATTTATTTCTAATTCTTTTAACCCATAAAAAACCATGAGCATATCTTACTATGACAGTTGGAGCTCTTTTAGGGTGGGAACTGGCTAGAATTTCTATCACTGGACATTGCTCTAAAAAGGCCTGTAATGTTTAATTAGCTAAACTAATGAACATCCTTACATTACCTAAGATGCATCTGGGAGTTTGGAAAAAATGTGATAGAAAGCAATTCCCAATGATGTAGAAAGCAAAAACACATGTGTAAACCACATCTTCATTTATATGAACCTGAGAGTGTCCAAATCTGCAATCCTATGGCCATGCCAAAGGCTCTCAGCTGCTCTGCTTTGGGGTCTTAGAACACTGAAGAAGCTGGAAGTGAGAGCTGATGTGGGGACAGGATGGAGGCGAGGCAGCCATGAGGCACCTGATGCTAGGGTAAGTGTAGAATACAGATGCAGCACATAGTCAACTCTGAATGTCTCTGCAACATTCCCACCACAAGGAGCCTTTACTATCAGCCAGATCTTTCATCAGTCTGTGTAATTAGTGTCTTAGCAGACAGAATTCAGTCCTGTATCCTACTGAACTGGCCTTCCTCATGAACAGCACTGAGAGCCTTGAAATGCTCAGGAGTTTTGAATACTTACATCTCTGACATTCCAAAAGTTTCATTGCAGAGGGGCTTTGATGAGATCTCAAGAGCTTTGTAGAATTTTAAGAAACCGCATGATCACTTGTTTGACTGTGTGTATGTGTGTGTGTGTGTGTGTGTGTGTGTGTGTGTGTGTGTGTAGCTAGAGTTTTCCTGCCTGGCCCACGGTCAGGACAAATCTCTGTCACCCGCCAGTCCCACAGCCGCTCAGACCCAACCAAGTAAACACAGAGACTTATATTGCTTACAAACTGTATGGCCGTGGCAGGCTTCTTGCTAACTGTTCTTATATCTTAAATTAATCCATTTCTATAAATCTATACCTTGCCACATGGCTTGTGGCTTACCGGCATCTTCACATGCTGTTTGTCATGGCGGCGGCTGGCAGTGTCTCCAGCTCAGCCTTCCACTTCCCAGAACTCTCTCCTCCTTGTCCCGCCTATACTTCTTCCTGCCTGACCACTGGCCAATCAGTGCTTTATTAACATGTTTGACATACAGACCATCCCACAGCATGTGTGTGTGTTTCATACAATATATTTTGATTATATTCTTGCCCGTCTCCCAGAGTAGAGGATATACAAGTCAGAGGCCCTCAGAATTGTGCGTTATCTATGAGGTCGAGGGCCTGTCATTTCAATAATCCAAACCACTGTTTCTTCATCTGTAAGCCAGTAAAGATTCACTTGGATAATAAGATGTGAGGACTATCTATAAACCATATAAATTTGGCCACTGTCTTTGTACCAAAGATGGAGTTATTTTTAAACTTTAGGAGGGTAAGAGTCAAATTAAGTAGCTGTTGTAACAAACTCCCATAAGTGAGTAGGTTGTAAACAACAGAAATATATTCCTAACTGTTCTGGCAGCATTGGAAATTTGAAATCTGGGTGTGAACATGTGTCTGATGAAGATCTTCTGGGCTGTATTCTGTAACCTTGTTCTCACATGAGGAGAACAATAGAGAGACAGCTATTTGGGATGAATTTCGGAAGGGTAAAAATCCCCTTGGTGAGAGCTGTACCCTTATGACTTAATGATGTCATACCCTTGGTCTGAATACCATCACACTGAGGGTTAGGATTTCCATATATGAATTTTGAGAATGCACACTAACCAAGGCCTCTCCGGGAAGCTTAGAAACAAATAAACACTGACAACACTTTCGTGTAAGATTGAATTAAGAAGTAGTTACACCGTGTGAATCCAGTTCCCAATTAGAAGCATACATCTCTTAGACAGTGAAGGAAGGACCAGAGGCCCAAAGCTCTGATGTTATTCAGCTCTGTCTTATGTACTGTTTCTCCCTGAGTCACTTTTGAACTGGTAATGATAACTCTGAAATATAGCTTTAATAAAAAAATCTAATATTAATAATAAGTTTAGATTTGAAAAGGTTCTTGATGTCATCGAGGTGGGAAAGTGTTCCTTCCTAATATAAATCTATGAAATACTGAACAAACAGCTCTTAATATATTCCTTTGGCTTAAAGGTAAAACAGATCTCTGAAGGAAATAGACACAAAGCCACAGTGCTTCTGTGATCCTCTAGCATTTTTCCAGCTCTCTGAAGGAAATAGACACAAAGCCACAGTGCTCCTCTGATCCTCTGGTATTTTCTTTCTTTCCTGAAAGGCTAAATCAGGTGTTATTGTAAGGGAGAAAATATCTAAACATCCCTAGTATTTAAGTCTCTGCAATAAATAGCTCTATATCAAATAAAAATATGAATAATTAATACACAATTTTTCCACTCAGCCACAAGAGATAGCCTAGTCAGGGAAGAACCTTTTTTAATTGTAGAAAATTAAAACTATGAATACAAAATTCTAACTAAGAAATCATTACTGAAGGGAGCTCAAAATTAGAAAGACAGAACTTTAATTTAAATTTTCAATCAAGTACCTAGTTTTGATTTAATGTTGCAATTAGCATAAACTACTGTCTTGATTCAGCTTCCTTCTGAGTCTTTCATAAGAGTGTATGTAATAAGACAGATGTGGTGGCATACACTGTGTGATTCCAGCACGTGGGAGATGGAGGCAGGATGATCGAAAGACCAGCCTGGGTTACGTTAGACCTTGTCTCAGAAAGCAAGGAAGGGGCTGCAGGGATGACTCAGGAGCACTCATTGGTTGCTCCTCAGAGGTGTAGAAGCCAGTTCCCATATCAGGTAGCTCAAGGTGGCTTGAAACTCTAGCTCCAGGGAATCTAACACCCTCTTCTGACCACCACTAGTGCCTACACACAGGTAACACACACACACACACACACACACACACACACACACACGCACATATGCACATATGCACACATACATACACATACATGCATGCATGCACACATGCAAGCAAACACACAAAATAAAAATAAATCAAGTTAAAATGAAACAAAAAGTATTTTTACATAAAACATATACAAACATACATATTTATATGTATCTATGTATATATTGTGGGATGCATCACTATGAAATTAAACTAGTTATTTGGGAGTGTTAATTTTTCAGTTTCAGGCAGAATGACAGAGCAGCCTTATTGTTGTGCAGTTTCCTCTTTGAATCATTTAGAGACCTGCCATCCACCCATGTATCTTCTCTTTAACAACATACTCAATATCTCTTCCTCAAAATAAAAATCACTAGCTGATCTTGAACATACCATGGAATATAAATTAATTCTTGAATAATTCATTAGCTTATTCTACAAACCTTTTACTCGAGTCTCATTCTCCAACACCAGGATTCGACATAGGCTTTGGGGATGTGGATAAGACCTGGCTGGAGCCTGCATTGCACCCAGTGAGGTGGAAGACATCAAAACACCTCAGCTAAATGCAAACTGAGGGTCCGGGAGAAAGAAGAAAGGGACAAAGCGGACATCCCAGGGACATGAACCTGCCGGTGAAAGAGAAAGGGAATAACTGAGAACCGTTCCATTCCAGCAGAAATAAGGAAATGTGTCTGGCTGCTCACAGTGTGGAGCTTTACCTGTCCTAGGAATTTACATATAAAGCAAGGTCTGAAGCTAAACAAGAGAAAGTGACCCAGGGCAACTCAACCTCCAGCTGTAGAGGACCAGTGAGGCAGCAGAAAGCCTCACAAGTCCAGGAAGGTGATTCATAAACAAGTGTTCCTATTAGAACCATCTAAGGACTTTTCGTAATACAGATACCCAGAACATGAGCCTATATGAGATTCTCTTGGGAGACAGAGCCTGCAAACTGTATTTTTAAAAGAAGTCGGCTCTGATATACAGGCTCCTTAAGAATAGTTTTTTTTTCTTGATAGGAATTCTCTCTACAGAAAGCAGACACAGAATTGATCCCTGTGCCCTCCTAGTACCATCCCCAAGATCATGAGGCTGGTCACTGCAAACCACTGAGCACACAGGTCCCATGATGGGTCCTACTTTCTGTCACTAGACTAGGAGCTTCAAAGACTTAGACATCACTTAGGATAGAGAAGGCAGGTACTCAATGTGCATTATTACTTGAATTCATGTGTTGGTTCAAAAAAATTTGGGAAAATTACTAAACATTTCTAAAACTACTATGTGCCAAGCACAGAGTAGGATTGCTTGAAATGAGATATGGCATGTGCTCTGTAACAAGTAAATGCCCCATATAGTTTTGAAGGAATTTATAATACAAATTATGGGCCATATTTAATTCTGTTAAAGTACTCAGCATAATGGCACATTTCTCTCATGAGATTTTCACATTTCTATGAACGTATTTAAATCGTATGAAGAGAAAACTTTCAAGCTGTTCTCTTAATTTCATATCTTCAAGTCAAATAGCATTCTAGTTTGCATGTTCCATTGCCTGTGTAGAGTCATGAGAGCAAGTGCCCAGGACACCTACTGGGACAGAGAACATTAATGCTTTGTTCATCCAAAAGAAGGGAGGGAGAAGATAGAGGGAGGGAAACAGAAAGAAAAAGACAGAGAAAAGGACCGAGAAAAGGGGAGAAGGGAAAGGAATACAGGAGCCAGCAAGAGTTAAGGAGAGAAAGATGGGTAATGACAGAGAGAAAGAGAATGCAAAGGAAAGACTATGAAGGGAGCAAGAGGGGAAGGAAGGGAGGGAGGGAGGGAGGGAGGGAGGGAGGGAGGGAGGGAGGGAGGGAGGGAGGGAAGAAATACAATAAAAGAGAGAAAACAAAGTAAACCTTTTCCTTTACACCATCCCATTCCACCCCACCTCCACCCTAGCCCCTAAGGCAACTGATTTTGATATTTTTGACATCACTGTTTCTGCTGGTGTGTTTTAACCAACTTGATACAAGTTAGAGGCATCTGAAAATGATGTCCTCCACTGAGAGTGTGCCTCCATCAGACTAGCAATAGACCAGTCTATGAAGCATTTTTTTTAACAACTCTTGAAGAGGGAGGGACTGGCTCACTGTAGACAGTGTCACCCTTGAGCAGGTGGTCCTGGGTTAGCCAGTAAGCAGCATCCTTCCATAGCCTCTGCTTCAGGCCCTTCCTACACATTCCAGCCCTACTTAAGTTAATGCCTTGGAAACTCCTTACTAGACTTCAATCAGTCATGTTTGTCGGTCTGTCTGTCTGATGTGTGTACACACACTTGCATGGTCTAAGTGTGGAGGTTAAAAGACAAGCTTGGGTGTGGATCCTCACTCTTCACCTTACTTGAGATTAGGGTCTCTTTTGTTGGCCACTGTTACTTAAGTCAAGCTACCTGGCCTGAGAGTTTCTAGAGATTCACCTGCCTCACTCCCTATCTCTCTATAGGAGCACTGATATTACACAGCCATTCTGTGACATCTGGTTTTATTTAAGTCTAGCACTTTACCCACTGAGCTCAGCCCTCAAATCAGTCTTACACATGAATATTTTCATTTATATAAAGATAATTCCTCAGACTCATGGTTGTTTTTTTGTTAGACATTGCTTGAAATTTACAATACATTCCCATTTAGCTGAGTATTTTAGTTCATGAAATGTGTCTATATACGTTTATCACTTCCAGGATAAGCCTATAATTAAGTGGCTATCTTCAGTGTGCAGCCTCAGATATGTGTTTGTTGTATAACCATTACTTTTAATCCATTTCTCATAAATTGTCATAGAAGAGAAAGTTCAGTTAATGAATGCCCGTAAGCTACAGAATTGTTTTCAATAAAATACAAAGAAATTGTGTGTTTATGAGTGGTTAAAAGGGAAGATTTTTAAGATGGAATTTATAGTACTAAATAAAACATGGAAGTTTCTCTCATCACCCTCTCATCTGTATTCAAGGCTACTGGCTGAAGGTTGGGCATGTACATTTCAAAATAAATGGTAAAATGAATTAAATACTAACTGCTTGTTTTGCCTCCTGCCCAAGCAGTCATCATAGGAAAGCTCAGGATACTAACTAGAAAAATGATTTACATATTTTAGGCAAACCAAACAAGTCATAACCCAAGGAGCATTTTGTAAAAAAATAAAATAAAATAATTAAAAAGTGGTGACGATAAACGTAAACTCAAAGCTATGACTTGAACATATTCACAGCAGAAGACAGATATTTGCTTAAAGCACACAGGGTTCCTAGAGACAAAAACAAGAGTCTCCAGTGCGCCGTTGACGCTGCTCTTCATCACAGCAGCCGTGTGGACTCCTTTCCACAGGTGTGTCTGTGAACACTTTGTCCACTCTTGTGTGAAATGACTTACAGGATGGCTTTCCACTGCTTTCATTGTGAGGCCATTCCACAGTTTAATGGATATCACTATTGGGAAAACTTTGTAGACATAGAGCCTACATTTTCTCATATTCAATTTCATGCTCTGACTTCTAGTTAGGTCCCCAGGAAGCATCATGAACAATTCTTTCCCTATACAGGAATGCATTTTTTAAATTTCAGAAATTTGTATTGTACCCCACAAGTCACTTTCTAAAAAATGGTGTTTATATTCATGCATCGAGGACGTCATCCTTTAGTCAGTTAACAATATATTAGGGTTTCCACTCTTGCCTCATAAGTCATGTTCACAGTCTGCTGATCAATCAGCTCTTCTCCAATTTCTCTCAATTTTGTGAAGAATCTAACTTGAGCATGCTTGTGAAATCTCCTTCCTGTCTTATCAAGGCAGCACTCAGGTCGGCAATGGGTTCCAGCTTCAGACCGCAGGGATTTGCTGTTGCTGCCTGAACCTTAGGGACCTCCTGCCGCATTCCTCACAGCTTTCCCTCACAGCTTTCTCTTCTCAGCTACAGCACTTCGCAGCTGTAGGTTTAAAGATAACCAAAGTTTGCATTAAAGCTCATATACTTCTCACTGCAGTGTATCTCTTGTACTGTAGTAGACACGTTACATTTATTATTGATATTTAGAGGCCATTTCACTAATATTTGTGTCCTATAAAGTGATCTGTACGTAGTGTAATCTCAACATTACTGTATGGGGAAATAGCCCATTAAATCTATCCTCACAAAGATGTGAACACCACCTGTTCCTGAACTTGATGCACGGCCTCTGTCAGACAAGGACCTTGCCTGGTTAGAACTCCCAGACATCTTCCTGCTCTGCATCTTTCATGCTGATTAGTCATATTCACCTATGGAAGAGAAACTTGTTTTTCAAATTCCTGCTCGTTTATCGGTAGGATGGTTGTTTTCTGTCTTCTAACATGTTCTTTTATCTTCACAGCACCCAAGTCAGAATTATTGGTTGTATCAGCATCACAGTTTTTTTCCTGCATATTTCTCCTAGACAATGTATTTATTTTCATCTTCAACTAAATGTAGGTTTTGAATAAATCTTAAAAGATCTTGATCCTGTTAGCAGTATCGAGCCTGCAGAATCATTACCTTAAATTTCAACACAAAAGTCTCTGAAGGACTAGTTTTGATGTATCAAATGACAAAAATGTACAGGAAAATTTTCTTTTCACACAGGCTTAAATTAACTGAATTAGTTGCCTTCTTTATGACCTCCTTAGCATTAATGTTAGGGTGATACCATAACTTCACCAAGAAGCAAAATATCTTCAAGATAAAACTAAGTGTTAACTGTGCTTCACAGACAAGTAAGTGGCTCTGCAGGGCCTTCACGGTTCCTTCACATGTCTAAGGTGTAAAAACTAGAAATAAGATTAATTCTTGAGCCAAACTTCAATCACCTTGGAATGTGATTTCTAAAGTTGCTAAATAAATTCCGAGTTGATAAATAGTGGGTTTCTATTGAGAATCTGATAGCCTCAACTGAGAATTTGATAATATCAGTGCCACAATCTTAGAGTCCATTCAATCTTTTGGTCTTTACTGAGATCCTATTGCATCTTAGGAATTATACTGGTTGCTATGGAGCCTGGAAAGAAATTGAAAATGAACTCTAAACACGCAGAGGTGGAAGCAGCTACACCAGACCTGACTGTGCTTTTTCCCCCATTAACAGATCTTTGAAACGTTCATACCATACTCTGATCATAGCCACTCTTCCTGCCCCAGCTCTTCCCATATCCTCCACCTCCTTCCCTTCCCATACAACTTTGTGTCCTTTCTTTCTTTTCTCCTTCCTTCCTTCCTTCCTTCCTTCCTTCCTTCCTTCCTTCCTTCCTTCCTCCCTCCTCTCCTCCCTCTTTCCCTCCCTCCCCCCCATCTTTCTCTCTTTCTAATTTTCCCATTAATGCCAACTTGTGCTGTCCAAATGCTCTTGGATAATTTGCCTTCCACTTGAGGATGGTCAACCTATTTTAAAGAAAACTGACGCTTCCTCACCCAGCAGCTCCAATTTGCCAATTACTCCTAAGAAAGGGGTTGAACCTTGTGCTCAGAATCTCTGCATGCTAAGATTTTGTCTGATTTAAGCTTACACGGGTCTTGTGCATGCTGTCACACTGTGGGTTCATATGTCCGGCAGCCCTACTATATGCAGAAGACACTTTTCCTGTAGTCATCTAGTACTTCTGGCTCTTTTAATATTTCATCCCCTCTTCTGAAAGGATCTCTGAATCTTTGGAGGAGGAAGTGTAGTACAGATGTTCCATTCAGGGCTGGATGTTCTGCAGTCTTCTATTCTCTGTGCCTTGACCAGTGGTGCATGGTTGATCTGTGTTGATCAGTACCTACTTCAAACATATGCTTCTCTGATGAGAGATGACTAATCTATGCATATGATGATAGGTTATTAGGAGTTATATTAATCGTATATCTACCTAGCAGAATAATAGTGTTAAGTTCTCCCCTGGGGTCTCCGATCTGTCTGGCCATGTGTTCTTGGCCCAATAATGATGCCAAGTGTAGGTTCCGTCTTGTGTAATGGGCCTTAAATCTGATCAGAAAGTGGTTGGTGACTACTGTGTTCATGGGACTAGTTCACCCAATTAGCATTGTAGCTCACAAGGTTTACACGTGGATAAGACTGATGATAAAATCTTCTCTGGTATCTGGCACCATCTATCACTGTGAAAGCTAGCCTGCAGGGGTGAAGCTTCCAGATCAGTACCAGCTTGATTTCTCCATGTTCTATGAGTTAAGCATGTCTTGCCTTCAATAATAGGATCTTGTTGTCAAGTTCTGGGTGGCACCCAAGAGATTGGAAATAGCTCTTAATGTTTGTGAAGTCTATGAGACCTGCCTGGCCAAGAACTCTAAAAGAAGCAACTAATTTCTGGGACTGGGGTTTTTATTTCCTGGCTTCTGCTATCTACTAGTGGTCTGGCCATTACTTCTTAAAGGAATGAGATAGACTTCCCTAAATGGGAAAAAGTTGGGAGAACTTTCAAGAAAAAGTAATAACTTATGCAAATTAAGGGCTGATAAAACGAGTCTGGGCATGTGTGAATAGCCAGAGATGATGTTGGAGAAGACAAGAGCCAGTTCAGAAAGGTCAATGCATTTATGAAGTGGCTGAAAGTCCACAGACCTCCGAGGGATCTGAACATGGAGACTATGTGCACAGCTTATCACTCTCTGTTTGGATTTTGGTTTTGGAGACCAGTTTGGCAAGCCTGTGGAGAAGGTATTTCAAGTGGTTAAGAACAGAGACAGGCTGTTTAAAAGAGAAGTGATAAACTCAAAGAATGGCTTTGAAAATACAATTTTGAAGGACTAAGAAAATAAGGGAAGGATTCTGTGATAAATTTTGGAACATTTGTGCATAACTTTCTGCTGTAGGAGACACTACCAGATGCAAGTCCTGGTATTTTTCTTGGAAAGGAACACAGGACAGTGAACAAGTTTTGTGGATAAGTTGTTGCATAACATTTTGGGCATGTGGACTTTGAAGTACCTGTGGAGCATCCAATAGGAAGGGGCCAGAGGGACAGTTCTCAGCACAGAGTTCCTGGCCTGGAACCTGGAGTCCGACATCACTGGTGTATAAATAAATAAATAAGCCAAGGACTTCAGCACATTGTTCAGGTGCTAAATATTGAGTTTCAGAATCCTGAGAACTATTGGCATTTGAGATGATGAGAAAAGAAGTGATTGCAGAGAGGGAATAGCTCACAAAGTACATCAAAGGGATACCACACAAACCAAAGGAGGAGCATGTCAAGGGGAGAAGCATGAAGGTGTTGAGTGTGAGAAAGAGGCTATGTACCACTATGACTAAAAAGGGTAACTGGATTTGACAAATCTTGGAGGATTTCACTGATACATGTAGCTGCAGATATGACTGTACTTTCTGAAAGACATCCGAATCATTTTACATTTATGTATGTGTCGAGGGTCGAGTAGGGAGTTGTCACACACCAAAGCACATCTTTCCAGGTCAGAGGACAACTTGTAGAAGAAGACAATTCTCTCCTTCCACATGAATCCTGAGTATCAAACTCAGATCTTTAGGCTTGATAGAAAGCTGTTTTGACCCACTGATCCATTTTGCCAACCCAATACATCTGATTTTGAAGATTGAACGTATATATACACAGAGAAATGAGCACTTTAGCATATCTATGGTGGATATATGAATAAAAGAGAAAGAAACAGAGAAGTGGAGAGAGTGATGGAAAGAGGAAGATGTAAAGAACAAAGGAGGGGAGGGAAAGAGGAATGAATGGAGGGATGGAAGAAGTGGGAGAGAAGGGAAGGCTTTGCCAATTCATAAAGTGTTTCAAGTCTTAATGAGCCATCTTATAAAATTAGGGACCCAAGAACCACACTGCTGTGGGACAAAGAAACAATTCAAATTTAAGACAACTAGAGTAAAGCATCTCAAGAATGTATGTAAAAGGAAAACAATGTAGAATAATGATAAAATATTTAGAATTAAGGAAATAGTCTTCAAGGTGCTAGAGACATTCATCTTTCCCTAAGTCATAAACAATGAATGAGCAAAAGGAAAGAGAGAAAATGAGAGGCGGGGGGAGAGAAAGGCCACATAGTCTGTTGCAGTTTCAGCTTCTCTGCTGCAGAAATCCAGCAATGAGTCTAGGTGCTGTTGGTGGGGCTGCCACAGGGTTTCTGTGGGGTGGACACCATGATATACTCAATGTCAAGGGATTTTGATAAGAGAGGACCAAGTTTATAGGCGGGAACACAGAGAGATTAGGTATCTGGAAGGCTGAAGGATGAGGAAGAATCAAGGAGCATGAGAAAACATAGAGGTGGCCTGAGATCCAAGAACTGCTGTGAGAGATGATGGTAGAAGAGTTGGGAAGAGCAAAGCAAAGGCATCCACCCTCTATGGTATTCTATAGATGCTGGCATCATCCACAATATTCTTATCAGTGAAGGATACAAGTGCAAGAATGCACATGCCAAGGCCTTTCATAAAAAACACAACAAAATATTTAGTGTCCTTGAACTTCTATTCTCTCAGTTATTAAATATCAAATGCACATTGAATTGCATAAGAGGTTTTATATATATCTTTTGGTACATCATATATTAGAGCCCAAAAGTGACTATAGGCACTGTTATTGCAGAGAAAGCCCATTGTTCCTCTTCCCATAGCTCCTATTGAATTTGGATACAGTGACTTAATGCTGAATATAAGGTGTAAATCAAAAAGAAAAAGCACAACATCGCTAGGACCTCAGCAGGTGCAAGGACGGAGTGGTCAAACCCTTACCAACAAGATGAGCGTCTCGAGTTTGGGGGGAAATGAAAATATGTGGGCTCATCTCTGTATGTGTTACTTTTCTGTTACTGTGGTAAGCACCATAGTCAAAGGAAACTTAAGAATGGAAGGGTTTATTTTTGGCTTATGATACTAGAGGGGTAGAGTCCATGATGGCAGGGAAGGCAAGGCATGACATCAGGAACAAAAAGCAGAGCTGTGGACCAGGCCATCAACCCTCATGGCCCACCTCCAGGGATGTGTTTCCTCCAACAGCTCCGACTCCCAAGTCTCCCCTTCAGTGCCACCAACTGGGGACCAAGTGGTAAATGTTCTCTGCTATAACGGACCTTTCTCATTCAAACCACCATAATCTCAACAAACATAGTGGTTGAATACAGAAGCAATCAATAGTGCTGATTGCTTCTGAGTCACAGTCCCTTTCTAACTTTTATATTCCATCCTATAACTATTAAATGCTAGAAATCTAAAAAGTTTCTAAGAACTTGAACAGAGGCACCCAACCCCCACATTTCTTTTGGGGCAGAATGAAGTCTTACTTTCCAGTGATAGAAAACCTTTTATAGCAGTGGAGGGTGAGCAGCCACTGAAGGTTGAGAGATCCCGAGTTATGTCTGCAATGATATGGGAGTTTACAAGGCATTACAAAACAAAACGTATCCTCTCAGAAATAACACTGGATTCACAGTAGCCTGTTTAAATGTTAATATACTTAATAGATTCTAGACTGAAATCACTCCAGCACTGTCAGAAATCCAATATCAAGTTTTAAAAGAATATGGAGTGCAGGATAAAACGTCTCCCCAAAGCAATATTCTTTACCATTTATAGTAAATCCTCAGCTTCTGATTCCATCACTAAACTAAGATGAGGGCAGAAGATAACACGATGTTCTCTTGAGGCAAAGCTGCCAGCTACCTTCTGTTCTTATCTCCTATTAAAGTTTAAGGCCTTTTGTTGTTGGTATTGCTCTTTAAAAATATCCCATCTCCCATGCCCCACATGGGGTTATTGGATGCTTTTGTTTATCCTGATAAAATATAATATATATGCATAAATATGTATATACATACACATGCACCATCTATATAATGGTGAACACAACCATAGGGCTTGCCTAGAGCTATTTGAGGGAGAATTAGCAGAGGTGGATGGGGCTACAGCAAATCCCATCCCCAGCTTCCCTGACTTTGTATCTGTTAGCACTGTGTTTACATACAATATTGTTTTGCTTTGAGCTGTCTTTCTCCCTTCCTATTCTTTTTGTTGTTGTTGTTTTGGTTTGGTTTTTTGTTTTTGTTTTTGTTTTTTGAGACAGTGTTTCTCTGAGTAGCTTTAGCGCCTTTCCTGGAACTCACTCTGTAACAGGCTGGCCTCAAACTCACAGAGATCTGCCTGCCTCTGCCTCTGGAGTGCTGGGGATTAAAGCCATATGCCACCACTGCCCGGCTCTCTCTTCCTATTCTGTCCATCCTTCTGACTTCCACAACTCAGGGAAGCGTCTTAAGAGACCTCAGGATAAAGTGATTCTAATTAGGTAGCTTTAACCTGAGAATAACAGTTTGGGCTTTCCTATAGTAAACATGATTTTTATTGTTTTCTCTCAGCTTCATGAAGAGGTATGAAAAAGATCACCTATTTTTTTTCTGGGTGGCTCTGGAAATAAGTATGTGCTAAAACAGGGGCAGTTGGTGCTGTCAACCTGTCAAGTCAAGGTCTAGGAGAGAGCACCTAAGACCAGCTACCTGTGACACTACAGACTCCTCAGCTGCTAAACAGGGAGCTTCCGTTCCCTTGACCCTGCTGGCGAGAACTTGTTGAAATGCCAGAGTTTTTCACTTTACACAGTGCAGGTGCTCCTGTTACTGAGGAAGCCTCTTCTATGCCTGCTGGTCACACTGTCAGGAGTTCACCAAAGACCTCCCAGAGGTATGGATTTCACATTAAGATTTGATACCATGCAATAGATTAGTGTGAGTTGGACTGTTATCGTGTTCCAACTCGCCACTGCCAGCTAGCACCCTTGGTGAGAGTTTCCTCTGTATGTAAGCATTTTCTTTTGAACTGTTCGTGTATATAAGCATTGCATTAAGGTAGAAGTCCTTCAAATAACGGGAAACGTGGCAACCAATTAGAATCCAAACAGAATCAAGCATAGATTTTATACCTTTTTAAACAGAGCCTCTGTAACTGGAAACAAGGATGAAGACCTCATTGGCCACTTCTGAGGATGATGAAGAATTGCTTCACTTTGTAGGGCTTTGAATCAGATAGGTCTGACATCCTCTTTGAATTACCTTTTTTTGTGGAAAAGAGTATATCAAATGGTGATGCCTTCCATACCTATGGTAATTTGAAGGCAGTTTCATTTGAATGGGCAAGAAAATTCCTGTGGTTTCTCAGATCAGTTATCAAGATGCCTTAGCTTTGCTGTTGCTATGACAAAATACCCTGAGAAAAGCAACTGAAGGCAGGAAAAAATGGAGAGAGGGAAGGAGAGGGAGAAGGAGGGAGAAAGAATGGTGGGCTTATTTTGGCTCACAGTTCAGGATACACCATCTATCATGCAGGAAAGTCACAGCAGGGCAAGCTTGAGGCCATAGCTGGGCACATTACTCTGTAGTCAGGACAAGAGGGGTGAATGCTTGCATTCAGCTTACTTTCTCCTTTTTATATAGTCTGGTATCATACTGCAGCCTAGTGAATGGTGCCTCCCACAGTGGAATGTCTCTCCATCTCAGTTAACCTAATCAGAATTATCCCATACAGGCATGCCCAGAAGCCTGTAATTCCAGATCTCATCAGGTTGGCAATTGAGATTAGGCATTAAATAATGCCTATGGTATCATTTTAGAGTAAACCAGAAATTCAATTTCTGTGGATGTATTTTAAATGCCAGTTGCAATTCCTTGAGGGAATTTACAGAAGTAGTATCTCATAGTAGAGGAAGAATTTGTGCTTTTCAAATATGTATAGTATGGGATTACTCTCTGAATACTCCACCATTCTGTGATCTCGTCCTACCTTTTAAAGATAAATTGAAGGGCATGGAGATGGCGCCATGGTTAAGTGTTGACATTCAAGTATGAGTTTCACCACCCAGACCCCAAGTAAGTCCTCAGCAGGCACCGTGAGAAGAAAAGGATTGTGATTAAATGAAGGGCACTGTTTTCTTAAAATATACACTACAGGGAAATGACCTGGCTACGGCAGGAGGGTGGGGTAAGCTCAGACCCTCATGAATTATCTGTGTCCTTGTTGGAGAGGCGTGGCTGATCATGTGTGCCTCACTCGTGTTACAGTCAGCCACCAGTTACCCACAGCTGTGCTCCATCACGCTTCTTCATTTAGGGAAGCAGCATGAAAGATCGCCCCTGTCTAGGAAAGGCTATTATTGTAGCAGAGAAATGAGCAGTGGAAAGAACATGCAATGTTTTCAAAGCTTTGGACAGTGATGAGCACTTAGATTGTAGTCAGAGTGAGTTGCAGAGAGAAGCCTGCAAATCTGGAACATTCCTCACAGGGAGGGTGCAAGTGGAAGCATGGGAATGGTGGAGCCATGACAGAGAGCAGTAGAATATCTATGCATTGAAAGTTTTCTAAATGATTTGCAGACTTTCCTCCAACTCCAAAATTACAACATTTTATCTCTGTATTACAAATAGCAATAACAGATTCCAATGTATGAATATTTTGTCCAGAACCAGTAGGCGGGATAAAGGATGACCTATTCCAAGAACAGGCTGAACTCTCATCATGTAAATTAGTAGTTTGTGCATGGACAGGGCCTTCTTATTTTTAAGTTCCATCACCAAATTGTAAAGTGATTATTCCTTCTTATCCTAATAAATTTTTGTTTCGAAGGTTGCGTAAAAATAGTATTTTTTCATTCATATGGTCATTTATAGCTAATAAGCGTAATCAGTCAGCTGTCCATATCTAGTTTATTTACCAGGCATTCCCCTTGCCTGAAGAAGTACCTAGCTGGAAGGGGGTCGTTCACATGTACAGAGAACACTGGAGAGAATAGTTACTATTTCCTTTTCCCCTGTGGAAAAGCCTGGAAAGAGATCTTCTATGCCCCTGACTAGTGCTGGCAGAAATGAGCAGTGAGAAAATCTGAACACGTGCTCTGAAAAGCACTGTGCTGCTGGCCTCATGTGCCTGGGCTGTATCCAGCTTGTATGTGAGGGGGACAAATGGAACAGGTGGGAGTTTGGGAAGCTTTCAGGAAATCTCAATTCCATGTTATGTGACAATATGTTAGGCTATTATAGAGCTGGATAAAGTAGCCAATGGGCTTTTTTTTTTTTTTGCAAGAAATATAAAAATGCATCTAAGTTAACACCTTATGCCAGGAGCTTTTCTACCACTTTACATGTAGGAGCCTATTTAGCATCCCCCAAAATTCCTCTTAGCAGAAACTGTCTTCACTTCTAAGCAAGAGCATGGAAGAACTGAGAAAGTGAGTTATCTGAGCAGTCTAACTCCTCAGTGGTCAGTGTGGGAAGAGAATGTAGAGAGTCTCGTTTGTAGCAGGTGATTCCTGTCTCTGCAGGAGTTGATTGAGTCACCTTCTGAGGGGAGCATAGAAACCAAACACCGCACGTGTTTGGGAAAGATCGCAACAAACTTAAACTGCTTCAACCCTCATATTAACTCTGTAGTGACAGAAAGTGTCCCTTGCTCATTTCTCATTGAGAAGTTGTACTATGCTCAAAATCTCCCTTCCCCAAAGTCCTGCAGTGTTCCAAGTGGTGTCTGATTTAGAAATTTCTGTCCCCAGTTGACATTTTCCAAAGATTGCTTTAGCAGGCTGATTCTTAAATCCCTTCTCCCAGCCAAAACCACCTCCATGGTCCTTATTCAGCAAGGTGATTCACACAGGAGGTTCTGGACTTGTCTGCTCTTCTGAAGGCATCTGTTCTGCTTTTATTTTGTGTGTCCTCAAACATCCTCTGAAGAAAACACCCAATGGCCATTTGTATTCAAGCATCAATATGATAGCTTATGGTAACCCCACTGAATCAGTTCCTGCCAACTGACCTAAGGAGCAGCTACAAGGCACTTAAGGAATCCTCATCTCCAGCACCCTCTAATCAGGCAAACACGTGTGAACTCATCTTTGAGAGAGGAAGGTACTTTCTGTGCCCTGCTGAGAGTTGAGCTGGGACTAAATTGCATTTCAGTGGGAAAATTCATCTTAAGGGTTTGATTGCAAAATAAAGAATGACTCCTAATTATGTGATTGCCTGGGAAGATTATGGACATATCAGAAAGTTTCCCAAAATCACAGCATGGAATTTCTTGCCTTAACATTTTTTCCTTCTACCATCACTCAAAGTAACTGTGGTTTACTATTTCTTTTCTTGAAAGTCCATTATGTTGCTTAAGTTCATTAAATACAAGAAGATAGATAGAATGCCCCCCAGTACAGACAGACAGACAGACAGATACACACACACACACACACACACACACACACACACACACACACACACAAAGTAGTAGTCAAATAATAGCTTGGAATTTATAAGATCTGTGAGCTCCCTTTCAACTAATATGTTGTGCTGCTGAGCATAAGGAAATTGTTATGCAGTTTAAGTATGAGATATGAGACCTGCAAAAAAGAAGAAACAAAATAGCCATATGATATTCGAGGAGCCGATCTATGGGTCTAGCAACAATATCTTATACCCAGCTCTGAATTTTCCAGATCTAGGAGGGAGAACAAAAAAAGCTTACCTTATTCTTGGTGTGTTGGTGAGTTTGTTTCTCATTGACTTTGGAATCCATTGTTTTTTGTATTTAGAGCTTTTTTTTTTAACCACAATATTATATTTGGCTTAGATGATGTGGTGGTTTGAAAGAATATGGCCCCAAAAGGGAGTGGCCTATTAGGAGGTGTGGTCTTGCTGGAGTAGTTGGGGCCTTGTTGGAGGAAGTGTGTCACTGTGGAGGTGGGCTTTGAAGTCTCATGTATGCTTAAGCCATGCACAGTGAGACAGTCCACTTCCTGTTGCCTGTGGGTTAAGATGTAAGAACTCTCAGCTCCTTTCCCAGATCTGACACCATTCCCTGGTATGACCAGCCTGCAACCTGGTAGTAGGTTGACTACATTATACTACTTCCTCCATGGATAGGACAACACTTTGTCCTTTCTGGAGTAGATACTTATTCTGGTTATGTATTTGTCTTTCCTGCACATAGTGTTTCTGCCAAAATTACCATCCATAGACTTATAGAATGCCTTATTTACCAACATGGTATTCCACACAATATTGTTTCTGATCAGGGAACTCAGTTCACAGGCAGAAAAGTGTGACAGCGGGCCTATGATCATGGAATCCTCTGGTCTTACCATGTTCCCCACCTTCCTGAAGCAGCTGGTCTGATAGAAAGATGGAATGGCCGTTTGAAGACACAGTATCAGTTAGGTGGCAGCAGCATGGAGGGCTGGGGCAGGGTCTCCAGAAGTTAGCATATGCTTTGAATCAGCACCCAACTTGTGGTACTGTTTCTCCTATAGTCAGGATCCACAGGTCTAGGAATAAGGGGTGGAAAAAGGAATAGTTCCACTCACTATCACCCCTAGTGACCAACTAGGAAAGTTCTTACTTTCTGTTTCTGCAAATCTAAGTTCTGCTGGCCTAGAAGTTGTGGTTCCAGAGGGAAGAGTACTCCTTCCAGAAACCACAACAAACATTCCATTGAACTGGAAGCTCTGACTTCCCCCTGGTCACATTGGGCTTCTAATGCCCTTAAATCAACAAGCTAAGAAAGGAATAACATTGTTAAGTGGGGGGTATTGATCCAGATTACCATGGGTAAATTGGATTGCCTCTCCACAATGGAGGTTCCACCAAGATCAGACACAATCAGACCCATTCCAGTTGGTATTGCTGTATAGGCCTGACCATGATTTTGTTTGAAGGAATTTGGGCTTTGGGAGTTTAAGTTAGGAAAGCAATGGAATGCTTTATTTGCTGCCTAGTGAGCCATACCAGTAGGAGCATGGAAGACAGTGGTGCTAAGAGTGATTTGAACTGTGGTGGGCTGGCTCAAGAGAATTCAGAGGAGAAGAATTTTAGTATATTGCCTAGAAATTATTCTTGTGATATTTTGGTTAAGAATGTGACTGCTTTTTGCCCTTGTCTGAAAAGTCTGCCTGAGGTTAAAGTGAAGAGTTTTGGATTAATTCCCTTGGCAGAGGACATCTCAAAACAGCCTAGTACAGACTCTGTAGTGTGATTACTAGTATTAACTCTACTAAAGATATATAAGGAAAAGGAGCAAGCTGAGTAAGGAAAAAATATTTGAAGAGAAAAGGAGCACTGGAAAGTGGAATGGAGCTGAGTCCTGTGTTCATGAAGATAAACAGATTAAGAAATGGAATAAAGGGAGTGGAATGCAGTAGTTTGAAAGAAAATTGCCCCAAAAGGGAATGGCACTATTAGGATGTGTGTGTGGACTTGTTGGAGTAGATGTGGCCTTGCTGAATGAAATATATGTCACTGTGGAGGTGGGCTTTGAGATCACATATATGCTCAAGCCACACCCAGTGTCTCAGAACACTTCCTGTTGCCTGCAGGTTAAGATGTAAGAACGCTCAGCTCCTTCCCCAGCACCATGTCTGCCTGCATGCTGTCTTGCTTCCCACAACGGCGATAATGGACTAAACCTCTGAACTATAAGTGAGCCGCCACAATTAAATGTTTTCCTCTCTAAGAGTTGCTTTGGTCCTGGTACCTCTTCACAGTAATAGAAACCATAACTAAGACCGAAGTATACAACAGTGTGTTTATATTCTCTAAGTTCATAGCACATGGTGATATACAGAGAATATAGCACAAACAAAGGATAGCTGATCTGGGGTAAAAACTTTGCCATGTACAGCCTAGTGTTCTAACAAATTGTCACCGTGTGGTTCCACTAAGAATAACAATATGCTACTGGAAACTCAAAACAACAAAATTCAGAAGGAATTCTAAGACCCTTTGTGTTCATGGGCTCACTCACTGAGGCACCATTTGTCCTGTGCAGTGAGGAGACCCCCCAGCCAGCAAACTGCACCATAACTGCATCATTCAGTTATGAAGTTATATGGATTATGTGGTTCTCAGAAGATCTCTCAGAGCCTTGTGACAGCACTGGGATTTCCTCTGTTCAAAGATCAGAATGAGACACATGGGAGCCCGTTTGGCCCTTGCCTCCAACAGACTCAGTTTGGGGCCCAGACAGTAAACCTGTTTCTGAGATAGGAAACTGAAAAAAAAATTACATTGATGAGTCTTTAGCTGAATAGGAAGTGAAAGGAAGACCTAAGGCTCAAGATGTACAAGTCTCACCTTTTGGGAAGGTTGATTTATAAGGCTCTAAAAGCCCCACTTTTGTTTTGTTTCAAACTTTATATTGATAACCTTTCTGGTATAACCACAAAAATGAGTCTGGAGACCCTATAAGAAAAACACCATGTCCAAAAAAAAAGATATTTTTAATTAACTATTAATTCACATACATAGTTCTATAATACCATGTGGCTATCAAATGTTTTATATTTGGTGTGAGTTGTGGTGACAAAATCCAGCTAGGATTGGTTGCTTCATTGATGAATGCAAGATGATCTAATAGAAGAATATGGATTAATGTGTAGAAGGAAGATGTCACACAGCAGAGACTCAGTCATCGTCTGTCCTGGTTTGGTTTTGGTCAACGTGACACAGCTAGAGTTTTCTAGGAAGAGTAACCTCAGTTGAGAACATGCCTCCATTAGATTAACCCATATGCAAATCTGTATACTGTGTTCCTGGACTGATGTGGGAAGGCAGGGCCACCCCTGGGCAGGTGGTCCTGGGCTGTATGAGAAGCAGACTGAGCAAGCCATAGAGAACAAGACAGCGAGGACAGCTCCTCTGCTGCCTCTGCTTCAATTCCTGCCTTGAGTTCCAGCCCTGAACTTCCTTCATGATTGACTGCAACTTAAACTGAAATAAAATCTTTCTTCCCCAAGTTGCTTCTGGTTATGGACTTTATCTCATGAATAGAAAGAACTAAAATACATCCTGGCAATATACATATTTTAAAACAGCATCCATGTCTTGAATGCTGCATGGTTGTCTCTCTCTGATTCTCTTACATGATTATCCCCTTGATTTCTTCACCGTAAAGCGTGCCGAATAACACATGGTGAGGGCTTCAGTCACTGGCTTTGTGTGTGTATACTATGCTTAATATGTGCAGTGCTTAATTGTATTGCCAACTTGACAAGATTTTGAATTACCATGGAAGCAAGTCTCTGGGCGTGTCCATGAGGGAGTTTCTAGATTTGATTATTTGAAGTGGAAAGACTCACAATAAATGTGGGTGATCATCTTCCATGGTCAGGGTACTAGATGGATAAAAAGGAGAACGCAAGCTGAGCACATTTGTTCATTACTCTCGGTTTCCTGAATGTGGACAAAACATGAACAAAGGTGTTCCTGTTTCTGTGACTGCCCTCCATGATGGACTGCACCTCTGAACTGTGAAGCAAAACGAGCTCTTCCGTGAGTTGCCTTTGTCAGGTGTTTTATCCCAGGACCAGGACAAGTAACTAATAAATACACTGTGAAGTAACAAATAAATACACTGTGCTTTTCTCTTTTCAACTTCAAACACCCTTTTCTCTCTAAAGTCAGATCATGCATATTTTAATTACCAATGAAATGATTTGAGTTTGCAGAGATAATTATTTTAACTAGGGGATTTTACTGACATGGCTTTAATCTTCATACCGATTATAATTCCCAGCTTCTCTAACAATAGCTTTAACAATGCTGCTAGCTTTGGGCTAAGACAAAGATAATCTGTTTATAGAATGACAATCAAATACAAAGAAATTAAATAATTCTTGCTAAATTTAGCAAAGTCATGAAAAGGATTTTTTTGAATTTTGATCATGAAATGAGACTTTCTGAGGTTGGGAGTGCATCTCCAGTATAGAGATCTTGCTCAGCATACAGCAAACCTAATGCTGCTTTTCCCTACCAACGAAATAGTATTTCCTTCCTCAAACACAGTTACAAAAATCAAACAAGCAAATAAACAGAACGCTTTCTTTGTGGTTGTCTTTTCAGGCTTTATGCAACATACAAGAAATAAAATATGCATAGCCCAGACCTAATTATTTCCTAAGGTCATAGGATAATTCCTTCAGCCTTCCACTTTAGCTTGACAGTATAAACAGTATTTAAGATTAGTGGAATGATATCAAAAGTACAATCTCTAATCATTTTCAGGCTCCTGTAACTACATGTTCTCCTTGAAACATATTTAGGAATTTATAGAAGCCTGTACTTTACACAAACCAAGAGGATTTGTTTGTCTTATATAAAAAGATTCCTTGCAAATGAAAGTTCAGCATAGATCAAAGTCAGGAGTTGGCCTCAGGTTCAGACATCTGAGGATCTTCTCAGTAACCAGGCTCTTTCCTCAAACCATGATAGCATCCTGTCTCCCTGTTTCCTTGTCTCTTAAAGCTGCTTGGAGACTTGATGAACGAGACACTATAGGGATAGTTTTCACATAGTGCCTAAGGTAAAGTCTATACTCTACAAACAGGATAGTTTTCACATAGTGCCTAAGGTAAAGTCTATACTCTACAAACAGCAGCCACTGCTACAGAGTGATTACCTACAGACTCCTCTTCTCCTTTTATTTTAAAGGAAAATAGGTTCTTTTCTCATACAGTACATTATCCTGGTTACAGTTTCCCCTCCCTGTGCTCCTCCCAGTTCCTTCTCACCTCCTCTCCATTCTGGATCCACTCCATTTCTATCTCTCATTAGAAAAGAACAGGCTTCTAAGAGATAACAACAAAACAAAACAAATACCATCACACCGAAGTTGGATGAGCTAAGCCAAAAGAAAAATGAAGAAGCCCCCAGAGAAGGCACAAGAATCAGAGACCTACTCATTTACACACTCAGAAATGTTGCTGAGATTTTCTTTGGGCTGCCAACCAGCTCCTAAATAAAGACTTATTATTAATTATGCATGCTCAGGCTTAGCTTAGGCTTGTCTCACTAGCTCTTTTAACTCGATTTAGCCTATTTCTATTCATCTGCGTTTTGCTTTGGGACCTTTTACTTTTCTTTCACTCTGAATGTCCTACTTTCCTGCTCCAGTCATGGCTGGCTGGCTGGCTGGCCCCTGGCGTCTCCCTTGCTGTCTCTTTTTCTTTCTTTCCTTGAGCCTAAATTTCTACTCCTATTTAGTCTCCCTGCCCAAACGTTCTGCCTATACCTCCTCCCTCACTATTGGCTGTTCAGCTTTTTATTAGACTACTCAGGTGCCTTAGATAGGCAAGGTAAAACAGCAACACGTCTTTTCATAATTAAACAAATATTCTGCAACATAAATAAGTAGAACACATCTTTCCATAGTTAAACAAATACAACACATCTTTGCACAACTAAACAAATATTCTGCAACAATGGAGTCCCATAAAAGTACTAAACTGATAGATATAATATATATGCAGAGTACCTGGTGCAG
Organism: Peromyscus nudipes; assembly: GCA_902168325.1. NCBI lineage: Eukaryota > Metazoa > Chordata > Mammalia > Rodentia > Cricetidae > Peromyscus > Peromyscus nudipes. The sequence goes on along the minus strand of CABHPH010160524.1, from coordinate 25,937 downwards.
ACCCATGCAGGCCCTGTTCATGCTGCTTCAGTTTCTGTGAGTTTTGCCCAGTAGATTTAGAGGGCCTTGTTCTCCTGGTGTCTTCTGCCCCCTCTGGCTCTAACACTCTTTCTTCTTCCTATTCCATGGGGGTTCCCTGAACTTTGAGGCGGCAGATTTGATGGAACTTTGTGGTCCAAGATCACTCTCTATCTATGTAATGTCTGGCTGTGGGTCTCTGTTTTTCCCATATGCTGCAGGAGGAAGCTTCTCTGATGATGGCTGAATAAGGCCCTGATCTATGAGATGGCAGAATATCATTAGGAGTTATTTTCACAACTTAGGTTTTTAACCAGTGGCATTTAGCTTTTCCGTGGGTCTCTGAGCTGTACGGTCTCTGGTTCTTGGTCACCCAAGCAGTGTCTGGCATGGTAGCCATCTGCTGTGGGCCTTAGGTCGAGTCAGATGTTGGTTGGTCGCTCCACAGGGTCTGTGCCACCATTGCCCTAGCGTGCCTTGCAGGCAGGACAGGTTTACGGCTGACTTAGAGTTTATGTTTTACTTTTGGTAGCCTGAAGAGCACTTTCTGTACCAAAGACACAAGAACATGGGAGTTAAACTTTCCTGTAGGCACAAGCTTGACCTCTCCTGTTCAATGAGTTGTGTGGGTGTTGTCTTCAGCACGGGGCCTGCTGTCAGTTTGTCGGGAACAACCTATAGTCTTGGCAAGAACCTGGACTGTTTGGGGATTCCCATGGGACCCCTTTGGCCAGCAACTGATAGAATGTAACCCAGTCCTGATACTGGAAGCCTCGTTTGGTTACAAGAGATGGCCAGATAGGACTCTGTTTCCCCCATTATTTTTGAAAACTTCATTAGGATTGCCTTTACGTATTTTAGGAGGTTTCCACTGGGCTGGGTTTCCATACCACCCATCAAATGCCCCTTGATCCTACCTATGCTTCCGGGCATTCCCTTCCTCACCACCTCCCATCAGCTCTCCTCCTGGTACTTCCATTCCTGTTCCATCCCACCCTGGGGCCAACCATAAGATCTATTCTATTTCCCTCTCCCAGGGAGACCCATGTGTCCCCTAATCTTTTCCCCTATAGCTACCTGGCTGGGTCTGCAGAATGTAGCTTGGTTATCATTTACTTAACAGATAATATCCACATATACCATATTTACCTTTCTGGGTCTGGATTATTTCACTCAAGATGTTTTTTTTTTTTTTCTAGTTCCTTCCATTTGCCTACACATTTCATATCTTTTTTTTTTTTTTTTGGTTTTTCGAGACAGGATTTCTCTGTGTAGCTTTGCGCCTTTCCTGGAACTCACTTTGGAGACCAGGCTGGCCTTGAACTCACAGAGATCCGCCTGCCTCTGCCTCCCGAGTGCTGGGATTAAAGGCGTGCGCCACCACTGCCCGGCTTCATATCATTTTTAACAGCTTAGTAATGCTTCATTGTGTAAACATACCACATTTTCTTTATCCGTTCTTCTGTTGAAGGACACTGAGGTTAATTCTAATTCCTGACTATTGTGAATATAGCAACAATGAACATATTGAGCAAGTATCCTTGCGGTAGGGTGAAGGGTCTTTTGGGTATATGCCCAAGAGTAGTATACATGGATCTTGAGGTAAATCAATTCCCATCTTTCTGAGGAACTATCACACTGAGTTCCTTGGTGGCTGTACAACTTTGCACTCCCACCAGCAATGGATGAGCATTCCCTTTATTCCACATCCTTGCCAGAATGAGCTGTCACTTGTGTTATTGATCTTAGTCATTCTGACGGGAGTAATATGGAATCTCAAAGTAGTTTTGATTTGCATTTCCCTGATGGCTAAGGACATTGAACATTTCTTTAAGAGCTTCCCAACCATTTGAACTATTTGAGATTTCTCTATTAGGAATTCTCTGTTTAATTCTGCTCCTCATTTTTTTAATTGGATTTGTTTGTTTGTTTTAGTTTTTGCTTTTGATGGCTAGTTTCTTGAGGTCTTTAAATATTTTGGATATTAGTCCTCTATCAAATGTGGAATTGCTTAAAAATCTTTTCTCATTATGTATGTGGCCATTTTATACAATTGGCAGTGTCCTTTGCCTTACAAAAGCTGTTCATTTTTATGAGGTCCCATTTATTAATTGTTGATCTTAATGCCTACACTATTGGTGCTCTGTTCAGAAAGTCTTCTCCTGTGCCAGTGAGTTCAAGGCTATTCCCTACTTTTTCTTCCTTCAGGGTTAGTGGATCTGGCTTTATGTTGAGGTCTTTGATTCACTGAGAGTTAGGTTTAGTGCAGGGAGATAAGTATGGATCTATTTCTATTTTTCTACATTCAGATATCCATTTTGACCAGCACCATTTGTTGGAGATTCTGTCTTTTTTCCAGTATGTATTTCTGACTTTTTCAAAAATCAGGTGTCCATAGGTTTGTGGTTTTATGCCTGGGCCTTCATTTCAATTCCATTGATAAACACATCTGTGTTTATGCAAATATCAGGCTGTTTTTATTACTATAACTCTATAGTACAATTTGAAATTGATGATGGTCATACCTCCAGCGGTTCTTTTATTAGTTAGGATTATTTTAGCTCTCCTGTGTGTGTGTGTGTGTGTGTGTGTGTGTGTGTGTGTGTGTGTGTGTGTTTCCATATGAAGCTGAGAATTGTCCTTTCAAGATCTGTGAAGAATTGTGTTGAAATTTTGATGAGGATGGCATTGAATTTTGGTAGGATAGCCATTTTTCACATGTTAATCGTTCTGATCCATAAGCTTGGAAGATCTTTCCATCTTCTGATATTTTCTTCAATGACTTAAAGTTTTCAGCATACAAGTCTTTCAGTTGCTTGGTTCGAATTACCTCAAGTCTTTTGTTAATTTTTATTTTAGGTGTATAGGTATTTTCCCTGCATGTAAGTCTATGCACCACTTGCATACCTGGTGTCCACAAAGCCAGACAAGATTGTCAGATTCCTGCAACATGAATTACAGACAGTTGTGAACTGCCATCATGGTGCTAGGAATCCAACCTAGGTCCTCTAGAAGAGCAACTAGTACTCCTAACAGCCACACCATCTCTGTGGCCTTCCAATGGCTTGTCTAAATAAAAAAGAATTGTTCATAAATTTTCATCTTCACCTAGCTTCTCAGCAAAAAATCATAGCAAGATCTCTGATAGAATTTCCTTGGTGTGAACTAAGTTTTCTCTAATCATTTGTTTGGGGGGGTAGGAAAAAAATAGACCTGACAGAAACAATTACCAAAATTGTATGTTTTGGTTTGCAGTTTTCTGCATCATCCCTTTAAAGCTCTGTCGTGTGGTAGGTGCATTAGTGAGCTTTCTGACAATGACCTCTTCTCTCCAGTATCATTATGTTTTCAGGTCATGGTACAAGATGAGTAACTGCAGGTGCTCAACTTTTTTTTCCTTACTGATTTGGGTAAATACTTCACCTTGTGTCTGCAAGCACACATGGACATCTCTGGATCTCAGGTTTTGTCTCATATCTTCCTCCAAATTACTGACTACATGTTTCTTAGAACTCTGTATCATGTTTTGTTAAATTCCAGAAGCAAATTGAGATTTTTCTACCTTTAAAAGGCAGTCTTTGATTCTTGTTAATTATTTATTCTCAACTTTTGGTATGCTTATATTAAATGTCTTTGGCTCAGGGATGGAAAGCTGAACCAGCAGTTAAGAGTGGTTGGTATTCTTGCAGAGGACCCGAGTTTGGTTCCCATGTCACCCATGTCAGGTAACTTACAACCACCTATTACTTCAGCTCCACGGCATCAGACAGCCTCTTCTGGTCTCCGAGGGTACCTGTACACATGGCCACATACACACAAAGACACAGATACATAAATAAAAATAAATAAATCTTTAAAAAAAATAACTTGCCAGTAACAACTGCCCTTCTTTCCCATAAATTTTTAGAAGTGATTCTTTAATTATTAGTCAAAGTACAATCCAACAAAGTATGCTTGTTGGATCAGAGTTTGATTGTTTCTGTGTTTAACATTTGCTTTATCCCACCCCTGCAGACAGTTCAGCATAATCATTTCTGCAGGTAGAGTTTGGGATTCATGACAGAAACTCAAGTGCTGAAGGATCAAAAGGCTTTGTTTTAAAGAATCTCCCCCATGGAGTGACCTTATTCCGCTGCCTTCCAGGTTTCACATTTCACTTTTCCTCAGTGGGTCCTGAGCAGAGCACAGTGTGCCATGAGTGGGCAGGGCATTCACTGGAGGAATAATGTTGATAGTGTATTTCTTGGTTGTTGTCTCACGGATTCCAACAATCCTTTAGTGTGTCTTTCTAATTGCAAAGGAAATAATTCAAAGCATTAGCTCAATCAAGAAGCAAAAATATGATTAGCGAAGATATTTATTTTCTTCCTCTGAGGAGTGAGCGTAAAAGAGCAAACAAAAGAAAAGTATTGAAGGTGATGAAAAGGACTCCAAGAAATGTCTTCTGAAACTTTCCTAGTGTAAGCTTTCCTTGTTAAGTTACAGATTGTTTTGGCTGCAATCTTTGTGAAACTATAAGTAACTGCACATGTTTTGTGGGGGTTGTGAATATATCCCTCCAGCAATGAGTAGTCCATGGCTCATGTGCTCACACTCAGCCGAGGATGAAACTGAACAACTGTCCTGAATGAGATGGGACCAGCTGAACACAGCAGATTTGGAATATAGGGATGGCAACAGCTGTCTTCAAAACAGGAGACCCCAGCTCTGCTCTAAAGGGGTAGGAGAGGAATTCGTTTTGGACATTCACTGAAGGCACTCTGTCATTAGATGTGTGGCAAGCTCACTCTGCTGAGTGGAGTATTTGCTGACTTGTAATCTGCTGCCTTCTCTCTCAGATGAACCCAAAGGAACCAATATCAAAGGTTAAATTATCTCAAGGAATCCCTTTCAACAGTAGAAACTGCCCATTGTGCCTTTGTCTTTAGTAGCAACGGTATCTATTGAAATATTTGTTGTCTCTCTCTAGATTTGCTTTAAGTCTGGAGGTGAGTTGTTTTCAGGTTTTCAGAGCTTAACTAGTAAATAGCTATCTAACCCTAATTTCATGACTAGTTGCGTGTTTCATGACTCCTCCTTACTTTTTTCCTCTGTATACAGGGGAGGGGTGCTCATGAGCATGTGTGCATGTACCTGTAGAGGCCCAAGGTTGATGATGGGGTACAGTTGATTCTCAAGACATTGTTTGTCTTGCCTTATGTAGAGGTCATTCTATCACCCTTTAGTTCTCTTCTTTGCATAATATCCTGTACCAGGCTTTTTCTTTGGGGCCACCAACCAGCTCCCAAATCATGACACTGAGACTTATTATAGTTTTGAATGCTCAGTCTAGCTTAGGCTCGTTTCTGGCCTCATTTAACTTAATCTAGCTCTTTTAACTTAAGTGAACCTGTTTCTCTTTGCCCACCTTTTGCCTTAGGGCTATTTCTTTTCTTTCCTTCTGTAATCTTACACTCACTACTTTTTGTATCTCCTGGAGGGCTATTGGCTGGCTGGCCCTGGGCTTCTCCCTCATTCTCTCTTCTCTTCTCTCATTCTTCCTAGCCTAAATTTCTCCTCCTGCTCATTCCCTCTCCCTGCTAGCCCCGCAGATCCTTTCTCTGCCTAGCTATTGGCCATTCAGCTCTTTATTGCATCAATCATTTGCCTTAGGCAGGCAAGGTGAAACAATTGCAACACTTCTTTACATAATTAATCACATATCCATACATAATTAAACAAATGCAGCATAAATAAATGTAACAACTTTAAAGTGATATTCCACGGGGTGAACAAATATAACACATCTTTGCCTAGTTAAAATAATATTCTATAACAACACCCTATTAGTAATTAATTGGTGAACACTATTTTTCATTAGAAGGTTATTATCTTCCAACAGGGAATGCATGAATGACACCTTTAAGGACATAATTTAATAGCAGATAAGACTGTAAGGATAAATGATCAGGCATATTCTAATCAATATTTTTTTTCATTGCTATAATAAAATTTTATCATTTTGACAAGACCAGCCTGATCTACAGGGCTAGTTCTAGGACAGCCAGGGCTACACAAAGAAACTCTGTCTGGAAAAAATTATTTTGTTATTAAAACTAGATGCTTGTTATGAAATGTTATGAAATTTTTGTAGTATATGAACAAAAAGAAGAAAACAAGCCATCTACCATTCAGGGTTAACTAGTATCAGAATCTTTGTAAATTTGTATTTACATCCTCTTCAGTCATTCCTGCACATTTTTCTAGTGAAACTACCTGGTATCAAAATTGACCATCTATGACTTCACTTTGTTTTAAAGATATGAATTATCTGTTACATCTCTCACATGTGCATTTATCAGTTTACCCTTATGCTTTTAATTTTGTTTTGATATCTTTTGGATTTACAGATTTTCTACCAACACATTATATATGTTTTTATGTTTTTCAAGTTTGGCTTTTATGGTTAGAAATACTACTTCTAGGACTCGTGAGGATGTGCCTCTTACTGAGTCTGATAACTTGAGTTCCATCCCTGGGTCTATGCGGTGAAAAGAGAGCACTGACTCCCAAAAAATGTGCTCTGACCTCCACACAGGTACCAGGGTACATGCACCCATACACACACACACACACACACACACACACACACACACACACACACACACGCACACGCACGCACACGCACACGCACACGCGCATGCGCACGCACACGCGCACGCGCACGCACAAATACATGCATCCACACAAAGAAAATAGTAAATATAACTATAAAATTTCAAAAGAAATATTGCTTCCTTACTGCACAGATATAAAATGCTTATCTGTGTTTTCATGTAATGCTTTGAGATTTCAGTTCTATGTATCACCACAACAATTCTTTACCCGTGTAAATCAAACTCTGTTTGCTGTGCTGTTTAAAACTGAGTATCAGAGACTCATGTCTGCTTTGTAAACTAACCTGAAGAGTGAGAGGCAGGAAATGAGAGCACCTACCAAACAATAAGCTTTACTGCCAAAATGTAACTGTGAACTTTTATACACGAGGATGTGAGCTAAGAAAAATACCACACTAAATGATATATTCTTATATGAAAGCAATGTAGGTTGCAATGCCTGTGGTTGTAGAATGATTTATAATATTATTTGAGCTGAAAAGAACAGGTCACAATAGAGACAAAGTAGCTATTTGAGAGCTAACTCTGTACTTGATGTGGAGGTATTCTGGGTGACTCATTCAGCTCTCGGAGCTCAAATTTTTCATCTCTAGACAAGTTATTTCCTCCTGTAAGGTGGATGTCTACGATGTCTCTAAGGTATGGTAAGTTCCCCATCATACTAAAGTGTGGCAATCCCCTGTACAGACTGGGGGAACAAAAGGCCAAGCCATGGGCTTCCTCCATTCTTTGGTAGATACTGCAGCTCAGAGCAGAAGAAACTGAGATCGGAATATACACCAGATCTCTGGAGTTAGGAAATCATCATCTCTGCCTGGGATGGGACACAGCTGTTAAAGTGTTTGCATGAGTGTGCTTTAACAAAGACCAGAAATGTGTTCTTGGACACTGTGATGTTTGACACATTTCAAACGATCGCTCACTGCTTGTTCTATTTTAGCCTCACTTCACGCGACAGTGCAGGCACTGTTCTGTAAGAGCACTCGTGAGAAGGAGCCGTCTAAACTAGTCATGGTGATATTTAAATCAGAATACAGGGACCTACGGTCAAGGGGAAAGCTGCCTCTTTTCTGCTGCTCGCTCCTAAGTATCCTAGGAGCTAAGAGAAGTTTATCCTGAAAGCGCACCTAAGCACTTGAGGTTGAGTAAAAAATAAAAGACTATGGTCTCTGCCATTCTAGCTAATGAAGTCATAAGCAAAGAAATGGGAGATTAATCATTCCAGACATTCCTAACAACGTCAATGAACGGGTTAAGAGGGCAGACCACAAGTGACCTGGAGTGAGGATGTGTTTGAGGAGCCCACGGGCTCTATCTAAAGATCTGATATGTCAGCAGCTAACTAACTGCTGAGGAGCCAGCTCCAGAAACATTTGAAGGAGTTGCTTTCAGACAGAGAAAACAGCATCTGATCAAGGGAAAGGAAGCTGGACACTATCTGAGGACCCTAAGAAGGCCAGGCCGTTGTTGACATAATGGAGCTGGTGAGAAAAGCAGAACCCCAAGTCAAAGAAAAGGACACAGCAATGAGGTCTCACAGACAGGAGACCCAGGGACTTCCCACCTGGAAAGCAGTCACTGAACAGCTTGAGCAGAGGCCTGCAGTGGTTTGCAATTCCAGCACCCTGCTGGCTGCCACCAGAATGCGAATATTCAAGCAGTCCTGTCAGGGTCCAGAGGCTTGCTAATATCTTGAACTTGATGTGGTGCTTTAGTGGAGGAGATGAACAATGATCACAAAGGATGTATGTAGAAATTGTATCCATCCCCCCTCCTCAAGGCCAAGATTCTTCTTTCAGATCTAAAACTTGGGAGGCTCAGTGTCTTATTCTCTTAAAGAATACTGTTCTCTTTCATAACTTCATGTTAAATATGTCACTTATAAATTATGGTAAGCTTAACATAGAACCTGGCTTTTCTTAAATGTCTCATATTTGTATGACTAACAGAAGATGAAGTTGTATTTTATCTGGAATGTAATGAATTATTCTATCATTTGTTCCTATTACAGTTTCTGACTGGAATTCTGTAACTCACACAGAGAATAAACTTGAAATTCACTGTGTAACTTTTGTCTAGGTACTTACACATGAAAGCCCTTTTATACTTTGAAAAGGCCCCATACATATTCTCTCTCTCTCTGTGTGTGTGTGTGTGTGTGTGTGTGTGTGTGTGTGTGTGTGTGTAGTTGAGCAAGTGCTACTGTGAAGATGTGGGATCCGAGGACAACCTCAGTAGTCAGTCCTCACATTCCAACTTGTGGGAGACAGTCTCTTACTCAGGGATTGATGCCAGGCTACTGGCCCTTGAGCTTCGACGGGACTCTGCTGCCTCCTCCTCCCATCTCTCCACAGGAGCACTGGCATTGTGGATGCACATCACCATACCTGGTATTCCGTGAGTTCTAGGGATTCAAACCCAGACCCCCATGTGTGTATGACAGGTGATTCACCCACTGAGCCATCTCCCTACCCAACAAAATACCTGTGCATCTATATGAGAAAATAAATTGGAATCATGGAATCCATTAGGCATTGCCATCCTCTGGCAGGAAGACCTCCCAGACCTGCACACTGCTTTTCTTCCTGCTCTTGTACCTGCCCGCAGTGCAGGCACAGCTCCATCTTTTCTGCCCCACACATTCTCTAAGCCAGCCATGGTGACAGGAAGGAGCTCCGCAGCTCCCACTGATGACTCTAGCTTCACCCAAAGGGGTCTACATCCCAGAGCCTGCCACATGTCTCTCTGAGATTATATGTAACACTTTTATTGTTTATAAATTGTCAACAATGAGGAAATTGGGCTAGAAAATCCTAAAACTGTTTCTAGTTCTGAAATTTGAAAAGAGCCATTCTGGATTTTGCGTTGTTCTCCCAATCCATCACTTGATTTTGTTGTCTTCTATGTGTGGAGAGTTCCCAAATCTGTTTCAAGCGTAAGTCTCTGGTGAGATCCACTGTCTACAGGAAGCTTCCTCTGACTGCCCACATGTTGTAGGCGTACCTCAGACACCATGCTCAACTCCTTAGCCTTCTCTAGGAACTAACCTGCTTACCATGCAAGATTCCAGGTCTTTGGGCATGAAAATTTTCTCATCCCACCTCCTCTTCAGGTGCAGTTGTCTGCCACCTTCCATGTTATCTGAGCAGAGTGATATCAGGGAACTCAGATGACTTTAATAATTTCAAGGTCCTTGGGAGAAGAAGTGGTGTCTTACTCACTTATCAACCTCACTTTAGAGACTACACTCTGATGTAGTGGGTAATTAACAAATGTTCCATGAACAAGTGGAAGGAAAACTGTAGGATCTACAAATTGCTCGTGGGCATTACCTTGCCCGGTGCTGTGGTTTGGGTATGGCTGGAGTGTGAGCCCAGGAGCTCACGTGTTGGGCAGCTTGTTTTCCTGGTGACAATGTGTAGTTAAAACTTTAGAAGTTGGTGCCTCATGTGATTTCCTCAGCCCACCTGGGATTAATTAATATAGTTTTCCAGCCTCTGGACTTCCTGTTTCAAGATGTGCTCTCTCCTTCTCACACAGGCTGTCACAGTCTTGTCACCTGTCCTTAGGCCCTTGCCCAAGGCCTAATAAACATGGCTGCCCAGTTTCAGACTTTGGGGACTTCCAAAACTTTGAACTAAAGAATTCTTGTTTCTCTGTTAAGGACAGTTTGGAGTGTGTGGGTATAGTAACGAAAGCACACTCACGCACACTCACATACCCGGCAGTGGGATCTCCCACAAAAACCCTGCCTCTCTCCCGGTGCCATCTGCTCGTCTGCTTCCAAGAGGCTCCTGTAAGCCACAGTCTTCCCTGTTTGGATGCATCTTTCTGCCATAGGGTCCTTTCTGTTCCCTGTGTCCATATCTCACACATTTGCTGTTTCTTTCGTTTTATGCACTGCGGTTGGATTAAAATAATGGTCAATGGTCAATAGCCAGTAGCCTTCTCCAACCTCATATGTGATCCAGTTCTCTCTAGGTGAACAGCTGACATTCCTTCAATGCCAACATTTATATAGAAATTAATGTCATCATGACCACTCAAAAGATGCACTTTCTGACCTCCATGGTAGAATTGAAATTTAGAACTGATTCTCAGCTCTCACTCAGTAAGCATGCTTAAGCAAATAAGCTTTCAGGCTTGAGTCACTGGATATGTCTTAATATCATCAGAAAATGCCTCAAACTCAACGCAGTCTGGAAGAAATTACCAGGATGACTAATTTTAGCAGAAGCAAGAAGCTTCTGAGTGACATGTAGAAATGGTAGACTCAGGTCTCCTCCCGTGTGTGTGTGTGTGTGTGTGTGTGTGTGTGTGTGTGTGTGATTTACTAGTGCTGGAGTAATTAATGTGAAAGTAGCATGAAGATGGCAGATAAGTTTACCTTTGGGAGAAGTTTTCCTGTGAGGGCAGTGGCTACCACAGATCCTCTTGCTGTTGTTGGAGATAACCCTGTTGTCTGCCTGCTGTCAGACCCCCAGTCACGGTCTTCCCCCTGCCATTCATTCTGACATTTGTTAATGGAGTCTGGGACAGCCTTTAGAGGTTAATCTTTGAAAAGATCATTGCTGTTGAGGACTGGCTTAGCAGGTGGAATTGAACATGATTTAGAACCTAGCTTAAACCAAATGGACATCAAGAATGACCAGAATTATTCTTTCTCTGGATTAAGCTCTTATTAAATGACAGTTATAACTGCATAATTACTACATTCAATTCTTGAAACAGCTCTTCAATTTAAACACTGTAGCCCATTACAGATGGAGAAGAGAAGATTTAGAGGCTGAGAAGGTCATTCGAGGTCACACACCAATAGACGGCCAAGTTGAATTTGAACTTCTGTCTGTACATTTTCTCTTTCTCCCATATTTATATGGGAATGTGAGCACAGGTGTCCACGTTTGGAATGCAAGAGGTTCTTGTGGACAGATGCTTCATAGAAACGGTGACCTGCTTGTTAATAGTGGAGTCCTGTTCCTGTTTTCACTTGGTCGGAATGAGGTTCAGAAGGCTGAGGTGCTGCAACCATGGACGTAGTGAATTGAACGAACAGGTGACTTACTACTCATGGATGTGTCTTTACCTTCCAGGAAGATTTCCAGCCTAAAGCAGCCTCCGAGACCAACTGGGAATCAGTCACAAGCTCTGCCTCTGTGAGTAATTTATTATCTGTTGCCAGTGAACTGCTAGAAGATATCGGGTCAGCCTCCGAGGGACCTCAACTGCATTAAGAACTCGGGCTTGACTGCAAGCCAGATCTCAGGCAGTTTGAGCTCCTCCATGTCTTTCAGGAACACCCCTGTTGGCTGCTCTTTAATGTTTGCATTTTCAAGGGTCTTTTCAGGCTGGGAAAATCTCAGTGTTTACAGTAAAATGACTTAAGTGAAAATTAGCTGTGGACTGTGCTTTGAGTGGGACATAACACACATCTTACCCCGCAGCTGTAAAACAGTTCTTGTCTCATTTTGTTTCCTCCAAATTTAGTCATTTCTCAGGATCCTGTCTCTTTATCTGCTTTGTATGGGAAGAACAGATCTTGCCTTCACCAATCCTCCATTGAGAACTTTTGCAGTAATAAAATACAAGATAATAAAGCCAAGCGCTTCTCAGCCAGGCCTAAGCATGGGGAGCAAGTGTCTGTAGGTCTAACATGGGTTATGTGGCTGAGTCAGTGTTGCTGTTTTTAAGTCAATGCTATTTTTTCTTACTAAAGCAATGTGTTTAATTCCCTCTACGGCAAAGTTTCAATAAGTCTGCATTCTGTGTCTTTTGGAATCCCCCAATGAGGTTGATCAATTTATATACACACCCTCTGCCTCCAGGGCTCAGGGCTCACTGAAGAAGAGGAAGAGCAAGCACTGTAAAAGCCAGAGGTAGTGAGTATTTTCCAGACAAGACAAGGCGGTTACAAACATGAACCAGCAGCAGCTGTGATTGCATGCACAAGGCCTGCACACGATCAAACCACACAAAATCCCTTGTGGGTGGAGAGACTCGTGGAGTCTCTCCCTAGCTGAGGAGCCATCGGTGGCTTCAGGAGAGTAGGAAGTTGGTTCTCTTGAGGACCATGGCCCCTGAGTGGCTACCCACAGAGTGGCTTGTCCTACACCTGAGAACACACAGCGGCACCAAGTGGATTCAATGGGTGTTCCGTTTTTGTTTTTTAAGAGACCATGAAATTGGGAAGAAAGGTGCTAAGGAAATAGGGAAGGAGTTAGAAGAGAAAGGATGAGGAAGGAATTAAAGTTCAGGTAACTTTAATTCAATTAACATTGTAATTTATCCTCATAAATATATAATAAAAGCTCAGTGACACCACATCCCATACATGTATGAAATTATCAAAAAGTTAAAACAAATAGTGCATTAGGGACTAGACAGGAACAGAGTACTGAGGATCTGGTGGTGACGTTCTGAGTCTCACTGTGCTTAGCTCAGTGGAGGTGACTCTGTCAGGTGGAGGACATCAAAATGAGGCAGGCACCACAGAGACATTCCTTAGGGCACTTATCAGCCTGTGGCTAATGACCCTGAGTACGCACCAGTGGCCTTTGAAGACAGGGCTGAGGACTGAAGGACTCTCCAGCTTCTTTTCCATCTTGCTTATGGTGGTTCAGGGTGGTCTGATTATTCCTGCTCTAAGTGCAGAGCCAAACAGTTTACATGGCCTTTACCTAGTTAAGCAGAATCCAGGCTTTTAAACAGGGGGAAGCCTGGCTTATCCCTTTGGAATATTTGGCAAAGTTCAGCCCTGGTCAATATTTACTGGAAACTTCTGGTTTAAGATCTGAGGCTTTAACCCTATTGGAAGAGCAAAAGAACCAAATATTCTGTTTGTTGTTTCAATTAATTTTCGTTAGTATACAGTGAGAAAGAGTTTCAGGGATACATATTATATAGACGCTGTGCATTTTGCTCTCATTCACCCCCGCTGCTCTCTTCCACCCTCCCCCTTCGCTGTCACCCTTCCTCTGTGAAAACTGTTCATGCTTTTTAGATCTGTTTAGAGTAGTGTGAGGGATTACTAGACCAACTATCAAGTTCTATGTCAACCATATTTTTTTGGTTAAAATTAGTTCAGAGGTTATTTTCTATGCAGTAGGCATGCTTTTGTGGTGATTTTCATTCAATTAACATTTTAATTTAACATTCTAATTTATCTTTATAAATATGTAACAGAAGCTCAATGCAACCAAATGCATGGTGCAGCTGAAGGAGATACATGTAAGTGGCTCTCTCAAATTTTTTTAAATATTCACTTCAGAAGCAAATATTCTTGTAGGTTTATTAATGCATTCTTAATTATCATCCTGTGTCTGTCAGTTCCCTAAATGAAACTTGGAAAACACCCACAGATCTCATACAGAGGGACAAGTCTTGATTTTATGTGTGGTTTGAATTCTCTCCCCAGCTCAGTGTTAGAGGAGAGTCTAGCCTCTCAGCTCACCCCGACTCCATTCCAGGACTGAGAGTCCCTTAAGAGTTTGTTCTCGGAGAAATATCTGTGTACACAGCAACACTCCAGGCACTGTTGAGAGCCATCTGAGAATGCTTCTTGCAGCCACTTTTCCCAGAGCTATAGCAGGAAGCTTTTACTTATGTGTAAATGGCTTGATGGACGGGCTTACTTTTATTTCAAAGCTTTTAAATGCCTCCAATCTCATAACTTTGGTCAACTCATTTTGACTTATGGGTTATTAAGACCACATTGTGATATAAGGCTAATTGTATGGTGAATATGAACCACTGGGGATGGGGCGAATAATTAGTTATCCATACAGGGTGAGTGGAGACTTGTAATTACAGTCTGACTTATAAGTGCCATATACCCCAAGCATGTTAGTATCAAGAGAGTTGTAGAAGACAAAATCATGTGTCTCTATCAGAGTTCAGCTTATATCACACACACACACACACACACACACACACACACACACACACCCCTAATTTAAAGAACTAGCCTGTCAATAACTGAATGAGCAGGGGCTAGGGAGATGGTTCTGCAGTTAAGTTGCTCTTGCAGGGGACCCAGGTTCAGTTCCCTGTACTCTCTGTGGTAGTTTACAAACAACCATAGCTCCATTTGGAGCTTTTCTGACCTCTGTGGTCAGCAGGCATGTATGTATATGATACATACTGATACATGCATGCAATGCAAACACTCATCTCATATACATAAAATAAATAAATGTAAGACATTTAACAAAAAAGAATGAAGAAACCAATATGTCTGCCCCTGGTTGAAGTTTTATTTATCATCAGCAAGGTGAGTATAGAATGTGTCTTTATCTTGCCTCAAACTATTAACAAATCCCTCTTAAGTCATGCATGACAAATGCCAAGTGACCAGAAAGACAATTGCTTGTGTACCTGTGTGGCCTCAGACAGGTAATGAGAGCACATGGTGGGAAAGGATGAGAACACCTGCTGATTTTGACAGGGCTGTCTAAAGAGGGACATAGTCACCAATCTATCTCCTGTCCCCACCGCACTTCCCAGCTCCCACATCCCCCCAGTCCTCCTACAAAGCATAAATGAAAGCTGCTCCTGAGTCACACCAATGGTAGATGATTTCATCAGACTCCATAGTTTCACCCGCTGGGGTGCAGTCTTCTGAAAGTGAGGGATCGTGAGTCACTCACAGACCTGTGAACCGTGAGTGCTGAAGAGGCAGGACTAGAAGGACAGCAAGGGCATTGGTAGGTGGCTGGAAGCTCTGACCCTGCACTATTTGTCTCCTATAGTTCAGTTTTAAGAAGGCAAATTTTCACTCTTTTCCACTTCCCTTTAGTGATAGGAGGTATTTACTCATGGGGAGACCTTAGTTGTTTGATAGTTTCTTTAAAGATGTTTAGATGATCATTTGAGGCTGAGTTCTTCCTATTTCCCTGTTAATGGGTCATGAATTTTCACAGAAATGTTTGACTCATGGCTCATTTGCCTCAAGATTGTACAAGGGTTAGTGGAGTAAGTGCTTAGAAACTACATGAGAATGTTTTATTTCTGGCAAAATACATAATCCCTTTCTGGACTTTCAAAGGCACTGTGTTCATCATTTAAATAATATTCTGAGACTTTCTTAATGAAAACTGAGATCACTGCTAAGCTAGAGCAGTTCTTTCACTTTTTTCTTTTAATATGCTTCCCATGTGAACCTTGCTCTCATAAGTTAAGAGAGTCAGTTTTAGGGCTAATTATCTTGTTGACAGTAAATAAGTTGGTTAAAGTGCCAGATATAAAATCAGAGTGTCTCTAGAGTGCAGTCAAATTCAGCTCAGACAGCATCTGCCATGGGAAGTAAAGTGGAAAGCGGATGGGGCACAGCTCAGCACCAGAGAACAGATCATATCATCAGAAATTGCTTGAAAGGAGATTAGAGTTTAATTCTATTGTTAGTTAATATATGGATGATATGGGACTAGGAACAAAGAAATCAGATGTCAATTTTTATATTCTACTTAGCCTATATCTTTTGAAATTATCTCAGCTCAAATGAATTGAACATTGTATGATCTTTTTGGCTTTGACGTCCATAAATGCACATGCTATGTTGTATATTAGAGTTAATATAACAGTTCAGTGCCAGATCGCCATGGTATAATGTTTTCATGATATGTTGTGTTCCTATCTGTGTTCCTTCAGTATGTTTATGTGATAGTTGTATTTCAGCAATGGACCCTTCCTAAGTACACTGAGCTGTATGTCACTCTTAGGGGGTGTCCCATCACTCTCCATCAGTAACGGACCCTACGCTCACTGCTGATGCTTTGGACAAAACAATTGCAGAATTTGATACCGTAGAAGATCTGCTTAAGCACTTCAATCCAGAGTCTTGGCAAGATGATCTGGAAAACTTGTATCTGGACACCCCTCATTACAGAGGCAGGTCATACCATGACCGGAAGTCCAAAGGTAAGAAAAGTCTTGGATGTACTTCATCAAGTAAGTAAGAGTGTTCAAAGTAATAATAAGAATCTGTAGCATAATCTATTTAATTCATTCAAGTCTGGTGAGTATTATCACACCTGTATGTCACAACACTTTCAAATTAAGTTGTGTTTTGTCCAAAATGTTGTTTGTGTATTACAAAAAAGATCGACCATAGTTTGGAGACCTTATAAAAAGTATCTGTGGCCTAGAAAAATGGTTCAGTAGGTAAAGAGCTTGCTTCACAGGCATCAGGACCCGAGTTCGGATCATCTGAACCCAGACAAAAAGTCAGATGTGATAGCACACACCTGCAATTCCAGGACTGGGGAGACGGAGAACAGTGGATCTCTGGGCTCACTGGTCAGCAGGTATAGCACCAGAACAGTGAGAAACCCTGCCTCAAAAAAAAAAAAAAAAGAGTTAGAAAGTCATTGAGAAAGGCCCCTGACATCAAACTCTGGCCTCCACATGCACATTCATATATGCCAGCATACACAGACATGAATGCACGAAAGCACAGATACATATACATAACACACAACAGAAATCTAAAATAAAATATGCAGGCTAGCTTCCTATTTCTTGGCAGGTAAATTCTGATTTTACAGTGGAAGAAGCCAAAGTCAGGCACTGCGTATGGATCACCTGCCGGAGGCTGCACGGCCAGGTGTCAGTGAAGAAATGAGCTTCCTGGTCTCTGGTTTATACAAGTATTGTCCCTGTGATCAACTGCTGTGCTTTTCTGACAGCTGTCAGTGTTGGCTTGGTGCAGGATTGCCAGCGCTGGGGCCAGAGGGTTGCTGTGAACAGCTAGGCCTCCATGGACCAGGCCAGTTCTACCCACTCAATGTTGGTTTGCTTAAACATACACTGCGTGCATATTGAGCGTGTCCTCCCATTCTTCGCCTCCCCCACTGGTCCTCGGTTCGTCTGGCAGCTGCTTCTGCTGCCGTGGTTTCTGTTTATAAGATCTTATGTACCTACATGAACTCTAGAAGCCAGAAGTGAAAAAGAATGTGAAATTTGTTTTCTGAGATTTATTAAGTTAATATGATTATCTGCAGTTCCATGCTTTTTTTCTGCGGCTGACAATGTTCATTCTTATCCGTATCTACTACGTACTAGGCACCTTGTGTGACTCACAGGCTGAGAAGATAAGGGTTCCAGAAGAGGGTAAGATCTTATGGGATAGTTTGAAGGCATAGCTGAGCACATTTCATTGTAAGTTGGAGGGAAAAAATAATGAGAGAGAAACAGAAAGGAATGTTTATACAGAATATTTGAGGACAAATAATAATTCTAACACTTAAAAATCAGTTCTGTTGTATATTTATCACACAGAAGACTGACATACTCTTAGAGAATGTGTGTTTAGGTGTGTAACTCCAGTAATCACAGAAGAGCATGGTCACCTCTAGTCAAATCCCTGCTCTGTACTTGCTTTCTTCGATAAGATTGGTTATTAAGTTCTTCTAACAAGTCTCAGGGTTTGAGTCACATGGCTCTGAAGGTGCTCAGCCAAGACATGACCTGTTTCCCACACTGTATAATGTCAAGGGTGTTTCCAGGCTTAGAGCCCAGGCTGCTCCCACACAACCCATGAGAATACTGAGCCCGAATGACTAATTACTAAACTTCTGTCAGGGTTTTCTGCTCATGGCTTAGGTCATAAATCTTATATACTAAGCATGCACCATGGAGGAAGGACGAAAGAGGTGCAGGTGCCCCGGTGTATGGAGAAGCACTATGTGCGGATCTGAGTAACAAGAAAGGAAAGTCCTTGGGGCTCAGACTGGATTCAATTCAAAGATGACATTGGTTTTATTTAAGGTGTTGCTGTATTTGGTGGGTCTCTACCAGGTTAACCCAAAGGGAAGTAGAATAGACCTAGGTCTTGAAAATCCCAGCAGAAAACATTTTAAAACATTTTCAGACACAGACTCAAGAGACATCAGACCCTGCCCTCAGGCATCTCAGGGTAGGTCTTGATGCCTCTTCTCGCAAATACTAAACTTAAAATCGCTGAGTGACTGGGCAGTGGTGGCTCACGCCTTTAATCCCAGCAAGGTGGATCTCTGTGTGAGCCCAGCCTGGTCTACAGAGTGAGTTCTAGGACAGCCAGGGCTACACCAAGAAACCCTGTCTCAGAGGGAAACTGCTGAGTCTTGCTTTTTTCTGTTTTCTTTCTGTCTTTCTTTCTTTCTGAAAATTATATTGTATGGGAGACAGGAGACTCGAGTTCAAATCCTAAGCTTATGGGGCTTTGTGATTTTTTTTCTTAAATCACTGATCTTTCTTGTATCTCTGGTTCATATTGGTAAGGTACTTATCAGCTGCTTGTGAGGGCTATTCAGAAAGCCCTGACAAGCCCCAACCATGTGGCACTTGTTCAAGAATGTTTAGCTAGCTCTACCAACTTCCAGTTCTGAAATATGTGTGCATCACTTCCTTGGTGAACCCATCTTGTTCCTTTTTTGTTTTGTTTTGTTTTGTTTTGTTTTGTTTTTCAAGACAGGGTTTCCCTGAGTAGCTTTGCACCTTTCCTGCAACTCACTCTGTAGCCCAGGTTGGCCTTGAACTCACAGAGATCCACCTGCCTCTGCCTCCCAAGTGCTGGGATTAAAGGCATGCGCCACCACCGCCCAGCTCCCATCTTGTTCCTTACCCTTTCCCCGCTATATCCAAAGTTAAGAGTACTTGAGACACATAACACCAAACACAAAGAAAACATTGGCTTTTTTAGGGAATAAGCAATCCAGGACCTTGTATGAATCTTTACTCGAATCAATATTTTTATGGGGTACATTATGAAATACAGCTGCATAGCCCCACCCCAGATATGTTGGCTCAGAATCTTTGAGGGCAGAGGCACTGATGTTTTTCACTGGCTGTTTGAGGGCTCCTGAAAGTCACCATGAAGAAAGCATTCAGCCCATATGTCTAATGTGCATTTCATATGTGATTGGATATTTGATGAATTTTTGAAGTGCTGAGGATTGAACTTGGGGCCTTGCACACACCTAACAAATATTCTGCCCCTAGTTCTCCCCTCCTCCTCAGTCCAGTGTATTTCTAAAAATCTGTGGAAATCCACCCACAGACAGAAGTACGTCGCTTTGTTAAGAATGCCTTTGGTTACAGGAATAGCTAACCTTGACAGAGCATTCAAGGCAGTGTTCTACTTGGTGTCTGTGCCAAAGTAAACAGCATTTCTCTCCCTGCTGGTTTAGGTTCCATTTCTGGTCTCATGTATAAAACAGCCCGAAGGCAGACTCATACCTCTCGTTTAACCCTGCCGAGTTGCCACTGTCTGGCACTGAATAAATGTGCTGGTCTGACTGTTTGTCATCCACTGAGGCTCAACCACCTGCTCAGATCACAGAGGAAGGGAAGTCGGCTTGGATATTTTAGTTGGTTTTTTCTGTCTTTAGAAAATACAGGCCCAGGGTTTGTGTCCTGATGGTCACGGAGAAGAGTGTATAAGAAGTGAACACAGAAAAGCAGTCACTCGATGGTGACCCCTCCTTTGAGATAAAACCAAAGAATCCCCAACTGTCACCATAAAATATGTTAATGATATTGTACAAGAAAAGAAGTAGACTTTCTTTTTGTCTCAAGGTAGGAGGTGCTGAACCTGGACCTTGTGAATGCTAGGTAAGCACGCTTCATAAGTTGCGCTACCCAGCCCACTTTTTTACTTCTTATTTGGAGACAGGAACTCACAGAATTCCCCAGGCTAGCCTTAACATCACTCTGTAGCCCAGGAAAGCTTTAAAATTACAATCCTCCTGTCTCAGCACCCCTGATAGCTGGGATTATAAGATGGTGCAATCAGTCTCAGTGATTTTCATTTTCTGTTTGCTGACTCATAAAGTACCCTCTCTTCTGGTTTTCACAGGGATCAGAAGTGGCATTGTTCATGGTTCTGAGGAGGAAGAGTCTCGAAACTAGAATGTGAATAGGGAAAGAACACAATGTGATAAAGTATGACAAGTATCTGAAGCAAAGAACACACACAGTAGTGAATCAAAACTCGTGTGTGTGTGTGTGTGTGTGTGTGTGTGTGTGTGTATGTGTGTGTGTGTGTGAAGGTACAGTGTCACTCTGTACCGTAGGCCAGCCTAAAACTGACAATATTCTTCCTGCCTCATGTTCCCCACTTTTTGGATCACAGTTGTAGGCCACCACACCCGACACACAAACAGCGAATATTTTGAAATCCAATATTATGATTTTCTTCTGCTTTCTCTGGTGGGAGGAAGAGTGGGTGAACATGAGCTGGTCTTGTCCAGAAGAGAGCTCGAAATGAGGGAGAGGAAATCCAGGACCATTAACTCTGTTCAAGCCAGGAGTGCCATAGAGGCCCACTCTCCAGTTCCCAGATGGATAAGCCCCAACTCTGGCTACTCAGCGTTGGGAACTGCAGGGAATTTAAGTCAATAGCCCAACCTTGAGTCTTTCAGGGTAGTGCAGGAGGGGTAGCATGTGAAACTGAAATCTGGTGGTGACTATAGCTCCAAAACCCAATTTTTGGTCAATAATATCAATCTTATTCTCCCAACATCACAGATGCCCAAAAGTTAAAGAAAAAAAAAGTCTTCTCTAATTCAAGTTTCATTTACTTTTTCTAATATCTACACAAATGAGCATAGCAAAATTAGGTAAATTATGTGGATGTTCTTTCGAGCATCTGTCTAATGCCATCTAGCTCACTGCATGGCCACTGTAGTTTAACTGAAGCTAAACTATGATTCACTTAAATGATGTAACTGTGAACTTAGGTGCAGTGTGTATTTAAGCTCATAGAATGAAATCAGACATTTCTACATTAAGAAGTAATCAGTCCTAGGTTACACTAAATTTGGATGTTAAGTAAGAGATGACTTGTGGAGATTAACAATGCAGATGAGAGCTAGCTCCTTGCTTCTTGAAGGAAAACTTGTTTGTTCAGAATGACAACATGATGTCATAGTAATGCCTAACACAGCGGTAAAAGCCTGCCCACAGTGTATGTGCTGTGATGAAATTATAAACAACAGCTGTGGTAAGCAGGTTTGCCTAGAATGTGCAAGAACCTGAGTTCAACATCTAGCCACACACACATACACACACACACACACACACACACACACACACACGCAAACACACAGACATACACTCAGACATACATATACACACATACATACCTACACACACACACACACAGAGACATACATATACACACATACATACCTACACACACACATACTTACACACACACACACACACCCATACATACCTACACACACACACATCTCAGAGTGAGGAGAGTATAAAATATTAGCAAATGTGTTGGGCTGCTCCAAATTAGCAGTTATGAGTTGTTAGTAAAGTATGTTCTTCTCCAAAGAATTTGACAGCTTTGAACGCACATACCACCAAGGCTGGCATGTGCTCCTCCTTGTCAATATTTTAACATCCAGTGTAGCAAATGCCTTGGTATTCAGTTCATTACAAACAATACAGTGTGAAATACATGACTTTTATAGACCCTAAATGGTTATTGTAACTTTGAGATTGTTCTAAGGATCTAATATCAATTCTGTTCTTTTCTTCATTCCATTTTGTTCTAATCTCTAAAAACATATGACTCGTTTTTAAAATAAGGTAAATGATGACCACATGAAACTGAAGAACAGATAAAGTAAACGTGTCATATCAAGAAGTTTCCAAATATACTGAGGTAGTAAATATTTGAGAAGCCAAGTGTTTACAGCTTTAATCCCTGGTTGAAAGTTTTTTATAAAGCCCTTGACTGATACCAGTGAGCACTGGGCCAGCCGAACTTGAAATGGCATTTTCTGTAGCCCTCTGTGTAAGCTGGCCACTCAGAGGCGCAGGAGACCAAACACCACAATAGATTTCCTTTCCTAACAAGTCACTTCCTGAAACACCAGGCAAGAGTTTTCAAAGTATTAAAAGTGTTTACATCAATTCTGAAATACAGCAAAAAAAAAAAATGCTGTTGCTGCAGATTAAAAATAAAAAAGGACTTTGGAGCCAAGTGAATCTGTGGTACAATTCAAACTCAAGTCTTAAAACAGTAGCTTTGGGGAAATCATACCTGATTCTCTGTTCCCCCCACATAGGTAAAACAGCTATGTTTATATCTGCACTTTGCAAAACTATATAAGGATGGGACAGTAGCAGGATATCCCGCACTTAGTCACAGGTCCACGAAAGGTATTTATGTTAATCGCTTGCAAAGCTCTGTGCAGAACTAATTCCTTCTCTGAGCTTTGTGCTCTCCCCTGTAAGGATCTGAGGTCATGCAGTAATCTGGAGAGTCTCATGCACAGTCTCCAAACACTGTCACGTTTTAATGTCTGTATAATTGGCACACTCATTAAAAGTTTACAGAAGAATTGCCAAGTACCAAACTTGCTAGGATACTGCCTACCCATAAACTTTCTAGCCTGTTTTGATCATTATTTCCTCTCTTAAACTTTACTTTTTTTCTTAAGCTCTCATCCTTTTGCTCTCTTGACCACCAAGAGTTACGAGACATGACCCTGCATATGAGCAGATATGTTACAGGAATTGCCAGTGCAGGGACACTCAACTCATTCAGTGTCTTTACTTGAGAGAACAGTGTAAGTCACATGAAATCAAACCGAACACACCTGGCCATGGCCCCTCTGATATTTAGATGAAGGTGGCCATGACCCTCCTATCCTCAGCTACTTCTGCTGGAAGGTGATTCTGTTTTCAGCCTGGCCTCATTTGTCAGCAATACTAATGTGGGTCATACCTACTGAGAGCTGGGATTTGGACCTGGACTTCAAACACTTGAAATTCATTCAAGCTAAATAAATGCATGTCATGAGAGTACCATCATTCCTGTTTTTGCAGAAAGAGAAACCAATTCAAAAAGGTTCACTGACATTGTATAAGTAGAGAGCCATGTCATGAACCTGGCTTTGCTGGCTACAAAGCTGTGAGGAATTCATTGGTGTTTAAAAGCTTAGAACCATAGGCTTAGGGGTAAGAAAGAGGGATATGTTAAAACCTCCCCCATGCTTAAGCAGCCCTTCATTTGTTTTCTTAATTTTCATAGATGGGCTGCATACATCTGCCCAGGTAGTGTTCCCAGGGGCCAGAGACTTGCCTGATAATGGTGTCAATATTCTTCAAGTCTAATTCAATGCCTTTCAGACATTCTGTTATCTATAGTCATTTGCTAGAACATCTTGGATGACTATCTACTATTTGTAGACTAGTTCCTTTGTGTCTGCATCTTAGCATCTGGAAACTGGAGATAGTAATATCCAAAGGAAAGGCTTGTCTTGAAACCAGTACACGTGTGTGCAGGGGCTCAGAAACTTCCCACATTGCTTCATGGCGTTTTTGAACCTTAGAAATCAGCAACAGACTGGTGACAATTATTGTCTTGTAGGTTAATTTTTGTAGCTACAATGGTAAATGCTTCTAATTTTTAGGATATTCAGCCTACAAAAAGAATTATGAAACTTAAAACATTTTATGGTTTTAAGTTTAAAAGATCTTAATTTCTTCTAAAAATCATGAAATAATTGTGAGGTTCTTTCCCAATTTTTAATTGATCTGTAAAAATAGTTTGCACAATTAGGGTATGATTTATAGAAGAGGGAACCTGAAAAATCACAGTGAGGTTGTAAAGCCCGTGAAGTGGATAGACTCCTCCTGAGGAATTTATGAACCTTGAAAAAAGCTGAGAGGCC